>PISX010026533.1:0-24233 GCA_004024625.1 Mellivora capensis | reverse complement strand
ATGCTGAGTGAAATAAGTCAAGCAGAGAGAGTCAATTATCATATGGTTTCACTTATTTGTGGAGCATAACAAATAACATGGAGGACATGGGGAGATGGAGAGGAGAAGGGAGTTGAGGGAAATTGGGGGGGAGATGAACCATGAGAGACTATGGACTCTGAAAAACAACCTGAGGGTTTTGAAGGGGTGGGGGGTGGGAAGTTGGGGGAGCCAGGTGGTGGGTATTTTGGAGGGCACGCATTGCCTGGAGCACTGGGTGTGGTGTAAAACTATGAATTCTGTTACACTGAAAAGAAATGAAATAAAAATTTTAAAGGTAAATGCACAGGTTTTTGACCAAAAAAAAAAAAAAAAAAGTACTCAAAAAGAGCAAAAGATCCTAAGGGGCAACTGGTGGAATCAGGTGGTCACAAGCACGGCATAAGCCCACACATCCAGGATGGCCACTGCCCTGCAACCACCCATGCCAGAGAGAGTGTGGTGGAGCCTCCAGTTCCTGGTCCCTAACCCCCCATCGTTGCACGGCTTGCACCACTGCTAAGCTCGCTGCACTCCCGCCTCCACCTGAAGGAGTCTGGTGGGCACTCTCTAGAACCACAGACTTACACTCTGCACACACTGTGCTTTCAGGGTCTGAACCATACTCCCCAACCGCATATGAGAGAGCTCCATGTGGGTGCTATCCGGTGGTCTCTAGGAATAGACAAGGTCTGGAGGAACTCACCTTGATCTCTGGTCCAGATCCCTCAGGAGCAGGCTCCCTGGACCAATATAGCTCGTGGTTTTAGTGGCACAAGAGACAAGCAGGCACTTTGGGCAACCCCTGAGATGGTGGCTGCGGGTGTGCATTGCCTGTGGGAGGTTGCACAGTTCAGCGGAGTTTGCAGAAAAGGAGGCTGTGTCTTCTGGACCACCCAGAGGGGGCAGACTGAGGCTTATCTCTGAGGCAGAAGTCTGGGTGCAATTGCTTTCCACTAAGCCTCTGAAAAGCTGCAAAAAGTGGCCAAAGAACAAAAACCTCCAGAGAACAAAAGCTTGAAAAACCAGTTTCCACAGAGCCCAGCTCCTTGATAGGGGGCAGGAGGACCCAACCCAAGCAAGACTGACTGAAAAACAACATGGCAGGCCTTTCCCCCAGAAAGCAAGCCAAAAGAATGAGAGGACAACCACTACAGGGTCCACCTAAAACTGTAAAACCCCAACATCAGGTGAAAGCAATATATTAAGCTCCCAGGAATCCCCTAAAACCTATATATTTCATAGATACAACTTTTATTTTTAATTCATTCTCGCTATTCTTGTTCTTTTTAATTTTTTAACCTGCTTACCATTACAACTAGATGTTTAATATAACATATTCCATAATAACCTTTTAACTTGAACTTTTTTCATACATATCCCTGTGTTTTTCATTTTCTTTTCATTTTTTAATATAAACATAGACATAATGTTCAAGGTAACCCTCTTTCCATAATCAATACTACCCCTTTATATAAACCAGTTTTAATATCCTTTTATCTCTGGAAAGTTGAGTTCTTTAACAAAGATATCAAGATACTCACAGGAATAATCAAAATAACCTTCCTCGCCAACATCGAGGATTTATAACCACCCTCCCATCTTTTTCTTCTTTCAGTGTCTCTGTGTATTTGTTTTTGTTCTGGTATTATATAAATCTTATCTTTTGGGTCTGTTTTGGCTGGGTCTTTTTTTTTTTTTTTTCTTGTCATTTACTCTTGTCGGTCTTTTTGTTTGTCCGTTTTTGTTTGTACACCTTATAAATCTTACTTTTGGAGCTCATTCTGGCTGGGTCTTCTCTTTTTTTCTCTCTCTCCCTTTCTCTCTCTCTCTCTTTTTTTGCTTTTCTTTCTGTTTGGTGGTGACTTCTAATTGCTCCAAAGTCTTCCAGCGTGCACCTTGCTGGACTGTGGTATATATTCAACTATACATCCCTTCAACCACCTCTCAGCAAAATGACTAGGAGGAGGACACCCAACATAGGAAAAATTCAGAGACTGTGTCCTCTCCATCATAACTATTGGATATGGACATAAACAGTATGTCAGAAAAGGAATTCTGGTTAAAAATTATCCAGGCAATGGCTAGGTTGGAGAAAACTATTGGTGGCAATATAGAATCTCTAAGGGCAGCAGTGAAAACCACCTGGGAAGAAGTTAAAAATGCTATCAATGAGATCCAATATAATCTAAATACTCTAGCAACTAGGGTAACGGAGACAGAAGATTGAATTAGTGATCTAGAGGACAAAATGACAGAGAAAAAGGATCAGGAGGAGGCATGGAAGAAACAGCTTAGAAGCCATAAAAACAGAATTAGGGAAATAAATGATGCTGTAAAAGGTTTCAACAACAGAAATATTGGGATCCCTGAGGGAGTGGAAAAAGAGATAACACTAGAAGATATAGTTGAACACATTCTGGATGAATTTTTTTCCAATCTGGGAAATGGAACGAGTGTTCATTTCCTAGAGGCATAAAGAATACCCCCCAAGATCAAGGAATCTAGAAAGACCCTGAGACACTTGATTGTGAGACTACTGAATCATAATTTTAGACAAGAGCTTCTGAGGGCAGCTAGGGGGAAGAGATTCTTTACATACAGAGGAAAGTCCATCAGAATACTGTCAGACCTGTCCACAGAAACATGGCAAGCCAGAAAGGGCTGGCAAGACATATTCAGGGCACTAAATAAGAAAAACATGCACCCAAGAATACTTTATCCAGCAAGGTTGACATTCAGAATGGATGGAGAGATAAAGAGCTTAGAAGACTGGCAAGTTTTAAAAGAGTATGTGACCACAAAGCCAGCACTGCAAGAAATACTAAGGGGGGTTCTATAAAAGAAGAAAGAACCCAAGAGTGACATAGAACAGAAATTTACAGAGAAAATCTATAGAAACAAGGACTTCTCAGACAACATGATATCAATAAAAACTTATCTTTCAATGATCACTATCAATGTGAATGGCCTAAATGCACCCATAAAATGACACAGGGTGGCAGACTGGATAAAACAACAGGACCCGTCCATATGCTGTCTACAGGAGAAACATTTGGAACCTAAAGATACATCCAGACTGAAAGTGAAGGGATGGAGAAGCATCTTTCATGCCAACAGGCCTCAAAAGAAAGCTGGGGTAGCAATTGTTGTATCAGATAAATTAGATTTTAAGCTAAAAACTATAGTCAGAAGTACAGAAGGACACTACATCATTCTTAAAGGATCTATCCACCAAGAAGATCTAACAATTGTAAATATTTATGCCCCCAATATAGGAGCAGCCAACTACATAACCCACTGTTAAACAAAATAAAGAGTCCTATTGATATGAATACATTAATTGTAGGGGAACTTAAAACATCACTTTCAGTAATAGATAATATAAGCAGAAAGTCAAAAAAGAAACAAGACCTTTGAATGGCACATTGGACCAGATGGACCTCATACATATATACAGAACATTCCACCCTAAAACACAGAATATTCATTCTTTTCGAGCACACATGGAACTTTCTCCAGAATAGACCACACACTGGGTCACAAATCAGGGCTCAACTGTTAACAAAAGACTGAGATTATTCCCTGCAAATTCTCAGACCACAATGCTTTGAAACTGGAACTCAAAAACAAGAAAAGTTTGGAAGGAATTCAAACACTTGGAAGATAAAGGCCATCCTGCTCAAGAATGTTTAGATCAACCAGGAAATCAAAGAAAACTTAAACGATTCATGGAAAACAATGAGAATAAAGACACATCGGTTCAAAACCTATGGGATATGGCAAAGGAAGTCCTAAGGGGGAAATACATAGCTATTCAAGCCTCCCTCAAAAAACCTGAAAAATCCAGAATACACCAGTTCTCTTTACACTTTAAAGAACTGGAAAATGAACAACAAATTAAGCCAACCCCACACCCAAGAAGGGAAATAATCAAGATTAGAGCAGATAACAATGAGATAGAAAGTAGAGATACAGTGGAACACATCAATGAAACTAGAAGCTAGTTTTTTGAAAGATTCAATAAAATTGATAACCCACTGGCCAAACTATTCTAAAAGAAAATAGAAGGACTCAAATTAATAAAATTATGAATGAAAGGGGAGAGATCACAACTAACACCAAGGAAATAGAAGCAATCATCAGAAATTATTATCAACAGTTATATGCCAATGAGTTAAGCAACATGGAAGAAGTGGATGCACTCCTGGATACCTATAAACTTCCGAAACTTATTCAGGAAGAGAATGACAACCTGAATAGACCAATATCTAGTAATGAGATTGAAGAAGTGATCAAGAACCTCCCAAAAAACAAGAGACCAGGACCTGACGGATTCCCTGGAGAATTCTACCAAACATTCCAAGAAGAAATAATACCTATTCTGCTGAAGCTGTCTCAAAAATTAGAAATAGAAGAAAAATTTCCAGACTCTTTCTGTGAAGGCAGCACTACTCTGATCCCCAAACCAGGCAAAGACCCCATTAAAAAGGAGAATTTCAGACCAATATTCCTGGTGAATATGGATGCCAAGATTCTCAATAAGATCCTAGCTAATAGGATCCAACAGCACATTAAAAAGATTATCCACCTTGATCAGGTGGGATTTATCCCTGGGATGCAAGGGTATTTCAACATTCGCAAATCAATCAGTGTGACAGAACAAATCAATAAGAGAAGAGAGAAGAACCACATGATCCTTTCAACTGATGGAGAAGAAGCATTTGACAAGATACAACATCCGTTCCTGATTAAAACGCTTCAGAGTATAGCAATAGAGGGAAGATTCCTGAACTTCATAAAATCTATGTATGAAAAACCCACAGCCAATATCATTCTTAATGGGGAAAAGCTGACAGCCTTCCCTTTGAGATCAGAAACACGACAAGGATGTCTACTCTCACCAACGTTCTTCAACATAGTACTAGAAGTCCTAGCAGCAGCAACCAGACAACACAAACAAATAAAAGGTATTCAAATCGGCAAAGAAGAAGTCAAACTCTCTCTCTTTGCTGATAACATACTTTATATGGAAAACCCAGAAGACTCCACCCCCAAACTACTAGAACCCATACAGCAATGCAATAATGTGGCAGGATACAAAATCAATGTACAGAAATCAGTTGCTTTCTTATACACTAGCAATGAAAATATAGACAGGGCAATGAGAGAATCGATTTGTATAGCACCAAGAACTGTAAGATACCTGGGAATAAACCTAACCAAAGAGGTAAAGGATCTGTACTCGAGGAACTACAGAACACTCATGAAAGAAATTGAAGAAGACACAAAAAGATGGAAGACCATTCCATGCTCATGGATCAGAAGAATAAACACTATTAAAATGTCTATACTGCATAGAACAATCTATACTTTCAATGCCATCCTGATCAAAATTCCACAGCATTTTTCAAAGAGCTGGAACAAACAACCCTAAAATTTGTATGGAACCAGAAGAGACCCTGAATTGCTAAGGAAATGTTGAAAAAGAAAAACAAAACTGGGGGCATTATGTTGCCTGATTTCAAGCTTTACTACAAAGCTGTGATCACCAAGACAGCATGGTGCTGGCACAAAAACAGACACATAGACCAGTGGAACAGAGTAGAGAGCCCAGATATGGACCCTCAACTCTATGGTCTAATACTCTTCAACAAAGCAGGAAAAATATATACAGTGGGGAAAAGATCGTCTCTTCAATAAATGGTGCTGGGAAAACAGGAGAGCTATGTGTAGAAGAATGAAACTTGACCATTCTCTTACACCATACACAAGGATAAACTCGAAATGGATGAAAGACCTCAACGTGAGGTAGGAATCTATAGGAAAATCTATAGGAAGATCATAGGCAGTAACCTCTTCGATATCAGCCACAGAAACTTCTTTCAAGACATGTCTCCAAAGGCAAAGGAAACAAAAGTGAAAATGAGCTTTTGGAACTTCATCAGAATCAAAGGTTCTGCACAGCAAAGGAAACAGTCAACAAAACAAAGAGGCAACCCACGGAATGGGGAAGATATTCGCAAATGACATTACTAAGGACTGATATCCAAGATCTATAAATAACACCTCAAACTCAACACACACAAAACAGATAATCACGTCAAAAAATGGACAGAAGACATGAACAGATACTTCTCCAAAAAAGACATACAAATGGCTAACAGACACATGAAAAAAAAATGTTTATCATCATTAGCCATCGGGAGAGTCAAATCAAAACCACATTGAGATATCACCTTGCACCAGTTACCATGGCCAAAAATCAATAAAACAGGAAACAACATGTGTTGGAGAGGATGTGGAGAAAGGGAAACCCTCTTACACTGCTGGTGGGAATGCAAGTTGGTGCAGCCACTTCGGAAAACAGTGTGGAAATTCCTAAAGAAATTAAACATAGAGATTCCCTATGACCCTGCAATTGCACTACTGGGTATTACCCCAAAGATACTGATGTAGTGAAAAGAAGGGCCATCCGTACCCCAATATTCATAGCAGCAATGACCATAGTCACCAAACTGTGGAAAGAGCTAAGATGCCCTTCAATGGATGAATGGATAAAGAAGATGTGGTCCATATATACAATGGAGTATTATGCCTCCATCAGAAAGGATGAATACCCAGCTTTTCTATCAATGTGGATAAAACTAAATGGGATTATGCTGAGTGAAATAAGTTAAGCAGAGAGAGTCAATTATCGTATGATTTCACTTACTTGTGGAGCATAAGAAATAACACAGAGGACATTAGGAAAAGGAGAGAAGTGAGTTGGGGTATATCAGAGGGGGATGCAAACCATGAGACACTGTGAACACTGATAAACAAACTGAGGGTTTTGGAGGGGAGGAGTGTGAGGGTTTGGTGAGCCTGGTGGTGGGTATTAAGGAGTGCACATATTGCATGGAGCTCTGGGTGTGCTGCATAAACAATGAATCTTGGAATACTGAAAAAAATAAAATAAAAAATAAATAAAAAGAGTAAGATACAAATTAAAGCACTTTTTAAAATATTGTTTAATATTTAACATACAAATATATAAGTGAGACAATGTATTCAATGTCAATTTCTGAAGCTAGAATAGAGAAAATGTATGTATTCTAGAAATACTATACAAATTTAAATTCTCAGCTAAAATAATTGGAGGAGTTTGAACCAACCCTAAGTTTTGTACTTGTTTTTAACTTTTCTCATTCTCATCAGATAAAAATATCTCCTTTTTATTTCATATCTTTGATAATTTCTGAGAATTAAGTTCGTTCAGAAAGAATTACTTTCAATTCTTTTTTTTTAAATCACTATTGTCTTTGCCAATTTTTTTACAATGTGTCCATAATCAGATGGGAAGCCAACAGATTTTTATAAGGTTTTGTATTTATTTAGTTTTGTTTCTTTCTCTAATTCACTGTTGTTTTCATGCATTCCTTAAAGAATAAATACTGTTGAGAAAAGGACACTGGGTTCTAAGTTGCCTTTATTATGAATCCTTTGCATTTATCCCAGGAAAAGAAACCAGAATAAGAATACATCTTTAAATGTACTTAAAAGTTTTTTCTTTCCTTTTTTCTAAAACATTGGTAGAGAATGATATTTTTGAGTATAAAATGTGTCAAAGTGTTTGCTGTCACTATTGGCAATTTTGATTTACAGAATTATTAATCTTCCTGTGCTATTAATTCTCATATTCTTATGTTATATGTCTAATTTATGGACAAAAACACTTCCCTCTTTTATAAAAATCTACTTCTCCTAGATAATTAATTGTACATCTTTAATCTCGTGTTAAACTCTACTTTATTCTAAATTCCCTTTAGATGTTATTTTTACCTCAAACGATATTCTGATTTTTATTAACACCAATAATTAGCCTCTTTTTTGTAAGCCCCTTTTTTCTTATAGGTATACTATAGCTATACCTTTCATAATTATTTCATGTGGCAAGTACCACACTGTTCTGTTATTTATCTATTTTTGTCTGATTTTTCACTGACACAAGAGCTTCTTGAGTTTTTATTCATCATTGTATCAAAAAAGTACTTAAAATACAAAACACATTTAATACATTGTTAAGAATATGAAATTAATAAAAATTACAATATTGGGGTGCCTGGGTGGCTCAGTGGGTTAAAGCCTCTGCCTCCGGCTCAGGTCATGAAGGTCCTGGGATGGATCCCCGCATTGGGCTCTCTGCTCAGCAGGGAGCCTGCTTCCTCCTCTCTCTCTGCCTGCCTCTCTGCCTACTTGTGATCTCTGTCTGTCAAATAAATAAATAAAATCTTTAAAAAATAATAAAATAAAAATTACAATATCCCTCAGCATTTAAAAATACATGAAGTTTAATTAGTTAATTTAATTAAAATAATCATTCTTCATAATACTGGGCTGTTCTATTATATTTTTTAAAAAGACAGAATTTATGTATAGAAAATGTGTACATTTTAAAGTCAGTATAAAGATATTAAAGTTGATTCACTGTCTTAAAAGTTCAATAAGCTTTGATCTTTTTCAAAATAATTTTGAAAAGTTTAAAAAGTGGCATTTCCATTTAATGGAAAACATAAAAAAATATTTTTTATTTTTAAATATCATTTCCTAAAGGGACTTCTGGGTGGCTCAGTCAGTTAAGCGTCTGCCTTCAGCTCAGGTCATGATCCCAGGGTCCTGGGATCAAGCCCTGCATCTGCTCCCTGCTCAACAGGGATCCTACTTCTCCCTCTCCCTCTTTCTGCTGCTCTCCCTGCTTGTGCTCTCTGTCAAATAAATAAATAAAATAATAAGTAAATATAAATAAATAAATAAATAATTTCCTATAAGACTAAATACTTTAATAACAAATAAAGAAATATATATGTAGATCTTCCAAATGTTGTATAATTTTTTAAGTTATCTGATAAATCCTAACCCACCTTTCTATTAATACGATAGCAGATTTTCTAAGTGGGGCACATTTCTACTGATACTGGAAAGTATCAGGTAAAGGGTGTTGACCATAAATTCACAAAGCCTAAATACAATTTCAGATAAACAAGATGAGTGTAGAAACTTAAAAATATAGAAAGAATATCCCTCCTATTGTTTAATTTCTTCTTCTATGGATGGAAATTAATGACGAAATAATCCATGAATGATGGATTACTATTTTAATTATTTCATTATTATGATATAATTATTTTGATTATCAAATTATTTATGGTTATTTTATTTTGACTTATAGTTAATTATTTGACTTAATTTAAGTCAGATCATTTTATTAAGTTATTTGACTATTAAATTAGTAATTTGGTTATGTATTAAACATCAGAATCTTATAAGTGATTAATTGTACAAATAAAGATATACAACCTAATAGTTAATTTTGATAATGACAATATTGTTGGTAAATAATGAGAATTAGAATCACTCAAATTACAGCAATATTAATATATGAAACTATGCACTGGAAAAGTTGGAGACAATCAGGCTATGGAATAGACTCATTTGTATTTTAATAGCACTCTTAAGAGAGCTGATGGTGAATATAACATCATATTTTCTTTTTATCAGCACTTACACTTGGTACAGATTGCTGAAATAGGCAGATAATAGAAAACCTGTCCATCCCCTAGTAATACTTGTTAATACTAATACCACCAATTAAAAAAAAAAAAAAGTCCTGCTCATGTTAATATAATAGCTTTTTTTTTTTTTTTTTTTTAGCAGTTCAGGTAGGTGCAATTTTTTTTTAAGTTACATTAATTTTATGAAAGAATTTACCTTTGTTGCCTTAAGATTATTTCTGCACATATTTCTCCCAGGGACATAAATATATTAACTAGTGAAACAAAACCATGGTTAATTAATTATGGTTAATAAGATATTAACCGTAAGTTAATATCTCTGGTATTCCTTGCTGATTATCTAATGGAGTCAAGAAATGTTTTATAAAAATTTGTACAAAGCAAAATAAAATAAAATTTATATTTGTAAAGATGACTAGAGAATTAGAAAAGCATACAACTTAAAAATACAGTAGTTAAAATGGGTGATCACTTGGGTGAATGAGAACAAGCCCTTACAAAAAGTTTATAAGGAAAAGGACAATTATTAACAAAAATGGGTGCTTTCAGCAGGATTTAAGAGGATACTACAGCCATGAATTACAGTAAGAAACATAAAGATGGACTCCATACCAAAAGTTACATGGAGACGACACCACACAAAATTAATATGTCACCATAGCAGAGTGACAAAGAAAAATTGGAATCTGAAGAAAATAACATCTGAGAGTAAAATAATGTCATCAAGTTTGGCTTGACCTAGAATTACCTGGGACAATAATATCTGGGCCTGCTTGTCACAATAATGTTTGTTTGGACATTTAAAAAATGAAGATGGACATGGAATATTGTAACTTTCTTGCCTGTTGTGAAACTTCTGATCTGTGGGACTACATCTGGTCATGGATTCCTGAGAGTGGGCATGTGGGCTATACAATGCATACATGTTACTAGAATCTTATTTAAAAAAAAATGTAGGAAACTGAGACTGTGATTTCTAGGTGTCAGTGTGATGTGTGTACACCTTGACTCTCAGCTTCATGTGCCCCATTCTGATGAGGAGAACACATGTGCACAAATTTTAATAGGAATATATATGAGGGATACACAGAGTGAACTGATGAGATGAAGTTGCTGAGCATGCTGTATTTTCTGTTCGGTTTCTTTATGTAAGTCAAATAAATGTAACATTATTAAAAACCTACTACTTCTTTTTAAGTTTGCCAGTTAACAACCGTGATGTTTGCAGATAGTGAAGTAATAACTGAAAGTCCACTTCAATATGATTGAATTACATTTGGAATAACAGAGGCCAAAATCAGTAATTAAAGAATACATTAAGTCTGATGATTTCAAGTGTTCCCTGTGTCACAGAGAAAACTATGGTAAAAAGTTGTTAAAACCCACATATATTCTATTTTGAACACCTTCAAAAATAGTGAGGGAGGGACCTAAACAACCTAAAGTGATTAATGAGGAGAAAGAGATCAGAACACCATTTAGAATTTCCATAAGAAAACTTCTCCATGAAAATGGGTATCAACCGTGAATAGAGGGAAAATAATGAGACATAAAAGAAAACTACATGCAGATTATCATCAGGCCTTCATGGGTAGAGGCAACTAAATATTTTTAGGGATGTTTGGGTGGCTCAGTTGGTTAAGCATCTCCTTGGCTCAGGTCATGATCCCAGGGTCCTGGGATTGAGCCCCACATCCAGGTCCCTGCTCAGCAGGGACTCTGCTTCTTCTCCCTCTATCCCTGCTCATCTGCTCTCTCTCTCTCTCTCTCTCTTGCTCATTCTCTCAAATAAAATCTCTTTTTTTTTTTACGAATATTTTTGAAAGTATGATAAATACAAATTTTCTTTTAAAAAAATCCCAGAGGAGACCCTGGTGGCTCAGTCATTAAGCATCTGATTTTGGCTCAAGTTATGATCCCAGAGTGCGGGGATCGAGCCCCGCATTGGGCTCTCTGCTCAGAGGGAAGCCTGCTTCTTCCTCTCCCACTAGCCCTGCATCTGTTGCCTCTCTCTAGGTCTCTTTTTCTGTCAAATAAATAAATATCTTTTTTTTTTTTTAATCCCAGAGAAACACACCTCTCATCCAAGAAAATCATCAATATAAATTCCAGATGCAAAAAAGATATTATTAAAAAAAAAAGAGAGAGAAACAGTCAACAAAACAAAGAGGCTCCCCATGGAATGGGAGAAGATATTCACAAATGACACTACAGACAAAGGGTTGATATCCAAGATCTATAAAGAACTTCGCAAACTCAACACCCAAAAAACAAATAGCCAAGTCAAAAAATGGGCAGAAGACATGAACAGACACTTCTCCAATGAAGACATACAAATGGCTAAGAGACACATGAAAATGTTCATCATTAGCCATCAGGGAAATTCAAATCAAAACCACATTGAGATTCCACCTTACACCAGTTACAATGTCCAAAATAAATAAGACAATAAACAACAAGTGTTGGGGACGCCTGAGTGGCTCAATTGGTTAAGCGGCTGCCTTCGGCTCAGGTCATGATACCAGCGTCCTGGGATCGAGTCCCATATCGGGCTCCTTGCTCACCGGGGAGCCTGCTTCTCCCTCTGCCTCTGCCTGCCACTCTGTCTGCCTGTGCTCGCTCTCTCTCTCCCTCTCTCTCTGACAAATAAATAAATTAAAAAAAAAAAAAAACACAAGTGTTGGAGAGGGTGTGGAGAAAAGGGGAACCCTCTTACACTGTTGATGGGATGCAAGTTGGTGCAGCCACTTTGGAAAGTACTGTGGAGGTTTCTCAAAAAATTAAAAATAGAGCTCCCCTATGACCTGACAATTGCACTACTGGGTATTTACCCCAAAGATACAGATGTAGTAAAAAGAAGAGCCATATGCACCCCAATGTTCATAGCAACAATGTCCACAATAGCCAAACAATGGAAAGAGCCAAGATGCCCTTCAACAGACAAATGGATAAATAAGACCTGGTCCATATATACAATGGAATATTACTCAGCCATCAGAAAGGACTAATAACCAATTTTTGCATCAACATGGTTGGGACTGGAGGAGGCTGTGCTGAGTGAAATAAGTCAAGCAGAGAAAGTCAATTATCATATGGTTTCATTTCCTTGTGGAACAAAGGGAATAGCATGGAGGACATTAGGAGAAGGAAGGGAAAAGTGAAACGGGAGAAATCGGAGGAGGAGATGAACTGAGAGATTATGGACTCTGAAAAACAAACAGGGTTTTAGAGGGGTAGGGGGAAGTGTTGGCCTGGTGAAGGGTACTAAGGAAGGCATGTATTGCATGGAGCACTGGGTGTTATAAGTAAACAATGAATCTTGGAACACTACATCAAGAACTAATGGCATACTGTATGGTGACTAACAAAACATAATTTTAAAAAAATCCAACAATAAGAGGTAAATATAGAGGGCATTAGAAATCACTTAAATTATATAGTTGCAAAATTTATGTAAATATCAAATTGGGGGTAAAAATCCAATGAGAGAATATTTTCCTTTCTAAAATTTTAATTTATGAAAGTTATGAAAAACCTGAAATGTGAAGGTTTTTCTAAAATCCAAAACAGATTTAAGAAATAGTTGTTTAATATTCTTAAATGTTATTAATATTTTTATCATTATTATAGTTTTCATCATTATCATACTCATTGTTTTATACGTGTCTCTTAGCAGTAGGACATAACCACACATAGCACAAATTGTCAGTTAAAATTGAAAAATGCTCTAAAAAATTCACAAAACATTGAGTAACTTATCATTAAAAACAAAGAAAAGTCTCTAAAAAGCACTCAATGTCTTTGATCATCATGCAATATAACTATAAATTGATAGCAAAATATAAAAATAAAATTATAGCTTTATACCATAAGAATATCATAAAGACAACTACATATTCAATATATAATATTTAGCCAGGTTGTGGTTTGAATAACCCAAATGCATTTAAATAAATTATTAAATAAGAAACATAGATCTTTACAATATTGTTAATTTTGAGCAAAAAAGAGGTCATAATTTGAGGAAGAAAAGTTGCTAAAATTTGTAAAGGGTAACCAATTGGAGGAAGGTATGAATTTCCAAAGTCTCAAGAGAAGTCTCAAATTTTCAGTTGAGTATCTATCTGAAAATGTATAAGGGGGGTTCACTGATGCCAGGAAGGACAATTTACAGAAGAAGAAAATTTAAATCTAGATATCACACAAAATAAAAAGTTGAGTTCCCAGTATCTAGAGCAAAGACACATTTGAAATAAGTAGGGCATTCATTAGTGAAACTATAAGTAGCACATTTTAGAAGTGGGATTTTAGTCTCAAATGTAAAGAGTACTCTAGACTTGGAACAAAAGTGCTTAGAAACAAGCATTCACACAATCAACCTGGTTTGTAAATAAGTTAATAGTCTACCAGAAACTAAGTCCACCAGTCTTTGGCATGATACAACAAAATCCCATAATCAGTCATATTAATTGTCTGAAAGCCAATCAAATGTTTCTAAACATAGGAAAAGCAGGAAAATGTAGTATGTAACTAAGGTAAAAATCAATAAGTAAAAACAGACTAGACTAGAAACAACATGACAGAATTAGCAGACAAAAACTTTAAAATAGTATTATAAATATGCCCCATATACATAAGGATGTAGGAAATGTCCTACAGTGTCCTCTTATTATTACCCATAAGCTTTCCAAGTATTTCTAAATATAAGATTGCTCATTAATGTCTCAGCTATAAATTTATATGAAAATGTGTGGCAGTTTAGGACTCACATTTGTGGAAGTAAAATCATATCAAGTTACCACACAACCATCTTTCTCTACAACATTTAGGATGGTAGATTGCTATAGTCATTAAAAATCATAATACCTGAGAAGGGCCATCTGTATCCCAATGTTCATAGCAGCAATGGCCACGGTCGCCAAACTGTGGAAAGAACCAAGATGCCCTTCAACAGACAAATGAATAAGGAAGATGTGGTCCATATACACTATGGAGTATTATGCCTCCATCAGAAAGGATGAATACCCAATTTTTTTATCAACATGGACGGGACTGGAAGAGATTATGCCGAGTGAAATTAAGTCAAGCAGAGAGAGTCAATAATCATATGGTTTCACTTATTTGTGGAGCATAATAAATAACACAGAGGACATGGGAAGATGGAGAGGAGAAGGGAGTTGGAGGAAATTCTAGGGGGAGACGAATCATGAGAAACTATGGACTCTGAAAAACAATCTGAGGATTTTGAAGGGGCAGGGGGTGGGAGGTTGGGTGAGCCTGGTGGTGGGTATTATGGAGGGCACATATTACATGGAACACTAGGTGTGGTACATAATGAATTCTGGTACATTGAAATTTTTAAAAATTAAAAATTAAAAAAAACCAGAAACACTAATTAGAAAAGATTAAAAAAATCATAATACCTGGATTCTCTTATTGATGGTGTTAGTTCCTAAATAAGAAAATTTTAAAATCAATCAATAAATAAGAAACTTAACTGTACCCTCAGATCTGAGGATCTTAGGTAACTAGTAACTTATGAATGAGAATTACAAACAAAACAACAAAAAACACACAATTTCAGCAACTTTTACCAGTTAAGATGAGAAAAATCAACAAGGATAACAATAAAAAACAGATATGAGTAGAAGTTTTAAATGTTTTTGTTGTTCTTCTTATTATTATTGTGTCAATACTTCCTCTTTCCTTTACTGTCGTTTTACAACCTGCTCTTCAGCATCCTAGATTTCCCCCCTATTTTCTGTTTTATCCTGGTCCACTGTTTAGAATCCTGGGACAAAGTTCCCTGGAAAGAATGCAGTTAATTCTCCACTAGCACCAACTTTCCCAGTTGGAAGGAGGCTAGATTACTTCTTTTAGTTCCCTGACATTTTTATATATCCCTTCACATCAATGATAAATGTAACTGCAGACATTAAGAGACAAGATAGACTTCAATAAAGCATTATACTGCAGGATTGGAAAATGTGAAAACTGTATAAATTACAAATTTTCTCAAAAGCAAAACTCTTCAAAATTAAATGTGTCCCAAGTTCTTAACATTCCACTTACTGCCCTTGATTTCTCAGTCTAGAGTTCAATCATTATATAGGGTCAGCTTTTATCTTTTTACTTCTCATCTATAGATCTATCCTTTCTCTTAGAAAACTAAACTCCCTCTCCAGGAAATGTCCTTTGTTCAAGTCTTCACCATTTATTATGATGATATTTTCAGAGGGTTTCTTGTTAAGACGACTAGTTCTTCTATTTCACACCTCGAATTATGTATATGTACATAATTTATCATTATATATATATATATATATATTTCCTATACCTTATAATTCAGAGATCAAGCCATATTATTATAAAAATGTTTAGTTCTTTTTCTCAACTTGCAAATTATTCTGCAGGTTTGAAATAATGTTATTTATAAGAAATAATTCATATTTATATAAAGAGAAAATTTAATGTGGCTTTTCTGTTATTCACCAGAGAGAAATATTTGATTAGCCATTTGAGCAGAATACCTAGGCTCCAAGAAATGCTGAAAAGGCACACAGCTAAATCCTAATGCACTCTTAATAATGAAGGGGTAAAAAGTGTGAAATTCTTTAAGATCAACTTTGGAGACTATAAGGAGTTTAGGGAAAGTCACTATGGAGTGTGAAGGAAAAAGAAACAAAGCGTGGGTGGCAATGCACATCTGTGAGAAAATGAAACACGGAGAAGACCAAAAAAAGGTATGTATATTGGATGGTATGGAATTAGTAAAAATGTATGCTCCCATGCATTTTCCCTAATGAAATACTGGAAAAAATACATTTCTATTAAGTTATATAAAGAGATCTCAAAAAAGAGGATGCGACATCACTCTCATTCTTAGTATGCTAATAACATCTTCATTAATTTCTTAGTCAAGGGCTCTTGTTTTCTTTAACTTCTCTACGGAAAAGGGGAATATACTTTTTCTTTTTAAAGTTTCAATTAAAAAATGATTAAAAGCCTAGACCTAATCCTAGGTAAATTCCCAATGGCTCAAAATGAGTCTGAGAGTGAACTTTAAACACCCCCTCCTCCCCTTCCTCATTGAACAAATCCAAGTTCCTTATCTCCTTTTTAAACGGCATTTCAGCTGTCATGGATGGCAAACTATAAGTTATCCAAAGGAAGCTGGATGGAGGATTTGAGGGCAATTCATCTTCTGAATTTCTTTTACTCTGATATGCTCTTTCTACCAGAACAATGTCTCTACTGCTCTATACCCATCTCCCAGCCTCATTATTTGTCTGGTGTTCAGAAACTACAAGACTTGACTTTTAGAGAAAGCATGTGTTGCCTATAAATCAAAGTTTTCATAGAATGTTTGTGCCTTTTTGGGTGCTATTTAGACAAGTGAAAAATTTTCTGACAAGGTACCAATGACAGACCAGAAAGTGAGGAAACAAAACAATAACAATATATATTTTAAATATTTTATTTATTTATTTGACAGACAGAGATCACAAGTAGGCTGAGAGGCAGGCAGAGAAAGAGGAGGAACCAGGCTCTCCATGGAGCAGGGAGCCCGATTCGGGGCTCGATCCCAGGTCTCTGGGATCATGACCTGAGCTGAAGGCAGAGACTTTAACCCACTGAGCCACCCAGGCACCCCAATAGCAATATATTTTTAAAATGTAACCTTGTTATATCACGCTCATCATCAGAAATATATGTAATATTACAATAAAGGTGTTGTGTTCTACTGTATAATTTCATTCAATATCTACAAATGAGCCTAAGAGTCACAAAAAAAGTGTCACAAAATACTAAAATCACCAACAATATTTAAATACACATAAGAAAATAAGACATTTGTGTTAATAAAAATAGGTTAACTTCCAAATATATAAATTTCCTACAAAAATTATTAAAATTAAATGTTTAAAAAAATGATTTCATCTGCTCCCAGAGGGAAAAATGCAAAGGATACAGTTTCTGCATTAAAATATAATAAAACATGTAAAATATATTTGACCTTCAGACAATTTTGCAACCCTATGCTCACTCACAGCCTTTTCCAAATTAAACATACATGTAGAACTTTGGCACTAAAACTGATTCTGGATATGGGCTCTAGAACTTGTCTTGATATTATGGTTGTAGCATGGTTTCTGATAAGAATCAGAAAATATGCACTGTCCATATCCAAAAAATTGTACAGAAAAATGATAGAGATGGTGCAGATGTTAAAGACCTCCAAACCACCCCTTGTGGCCTCTTTGTTTTAGACTTCCTTATAAATACACTCCTTCTCTGAGCAGAGGACCTGAATAGACATTATTCCTAAGAAGACACATAGAGGCCTATAAAGAGATAATTAAGTTTAAATGATGTTATAAGATTGAGGTCCTGATATGATAGGATTAGTGTCCAATAAAGGAGAGACACAGAGATCTTGCTCTCTCTCTCCTCTCCTCCCTTCTCGCTCAATCTCTCCCCATCTCTACTGTCTGTCTGTCCTTCTCACTCTCTCATCTCTTTTTCTCTCTGCCATGTGATGACATAGCAAGAAAATTGATAACTGCAAACCAAGAGGGTTCTCACCAAAAAATGAATTCTGTCAGACATTGATCTTGATCTTTCCAGTCTCCAGCACAGTGAGAAAATAAATTTTTGTTGTTTAAGCCACCTACACTATGATCTTTTGTTATGGCAGTCCAAGCCAATAAATATTTAGTGTACCCCAAATTGCAATACAAGTTCATGGTTATTGAGTGGAGGTAAAAGGAAAACTTCCACTCTGTGTGCAATGTTGCAGAGATATGTAGGTGACAGACAAAATTGTTAAAAAATAAAATGAAATATACTTCCCACCATTATCAGGAGGATATGTAATGAATGGTATGTATGTACATGTCTATTATGTCCTGCTAAGAAATCTGTCACTATGCAAGGCACTGTGAGGAAGACCCCTTAGGTTTTCCAGAAACTTGAATCAATAAAAGCAAAGAGCAGGTAATGTAAAGACTATCAGAGGATATTCAGACTGAGAGGTAAATGGATCATGGACAAGTTGATGACAGAATCCTCCAAGCAAAGGGAAAACCATGTGTGAAAAATCTCTTAGAAAAGGAGGCATACTGTGAATAAATAAAATCTTTAAAAAAAAAAAAAAAAAGAAAAGGAGGCATACTTATCCTGAGGCAGTAAGGGAAGGTCAGGAATATTGGGCCAATAGAATCTAGGGTTAAGGAAGGATGGGAACCTGTGCTAGGGGTTATATGTATTTTTCCATGCCATAGATTGTAGATTTTATGCCATAAGAGAAGATTATAAACATTGGAATCACATGGTTAGATTTGTATTGCTAAAGATCACTTTCATTACGGCATGTGAAACAGATTCCAGAAGCAAAAACAAACGTGGAGCAAGTATTAACTTAATCTAGCTAAGTGTAGATGAAGAAGTAATACAAAAAATTAAGACTAAGGCGTTTTTAGAAAGAAGATGTACTAATAAATTGATAAGAGAATGTGCCAGAGTGATTTAGGGATGATTCAAAGATGTATAGTTTAAATACAGGTGAATGGCTGCCCATTCACTGAAACTGAAGAGTCTGGATGAAAGAAAATTTGGTAAAATGACGGCTGATTGTATTAACTTTGAGTTGTATTATTAAATACCCAATAGGAACTATTAAATATGGGGTTCATTATAAATAACAATAGAGTTGCCTGGACTAGAGATTTTGATTGGGAAGTATTTCATGTACATCGCAACAAAAGCCAGATGAGAGAGGAGGGCCTAGTTGAGAGTCCTAGATAATTTTAGAATTTATATGTGAAGGAGTCCACAAAGAAAAGGAACTCTAAAATCTCTACTTAGAGTGTGACCAAAAAACGTGACAATAGTCCTATTTCAAAAAAGGTGTTCTGGACTGTGTGAAATTGCTGCTAAATAAAAAAGTGGGGTCTAAAGTTGCTGATCAAATTTATTGGATGGAAATCACTGGTGTGGTGCTTTAGGGCATTAACCATAACATCCATATGGTTTGGAAATGAAAGGAGTTGAGAAACAAACTTTTTTCACAAGTTTGTTTATGAAAAACAAAGGAACCTTAGGCTAATATTGGTAAAAGGAGGAAGAATTCTAGGGTCTTCAAGTTTTTATTCTGAAATAATTTAGGCTTTTAAAGAATAGTTGCAAAGATAGCACAGAGGGTCCCCATATATAGTTTGAAGGTTATTTTTTTTAATATGTTCTTTATGAGAGATACATGGAGGAAAACATGAGCTGTTGCAAATATCCAGTAAATAGGTATTATGTAATTCATAAGATAATAAGTGATGAATAAACAAGTATGGTCTCATTCAGGGTATTAGTAGAGAAGATGGCCTTGGATATATAAATATAGGGGAAGAGGGAAAAGAATATGTGTTCCTACAAAGGAATGTCTGAATTGATGTTTTTGATCAATTGATGAATTGATGAATTTGAAGATTTATTTATTTATTTATATTTATTTATTTATTTATTTTTTTTTTTTTTGAGGGAGAGATAGAATGTGCAAGTGGGAGGCAGGGGCAGAGGAGGAGAGAAGAATCTCAAGCTGATTCCCCACTCAGCATTCAGCCCCATGAGGGACTCAATATCACGACAGAGATCATGACCTGACCCAAATCAAGAGTCGGAGGCTAAACAACTGAGCCACCGAGGCACCCCTGTTATTTTGAATTTGAAGAGGTTATATCCTAATCTGTTCTATTTTTCTGTGCTGCAGGTGAAAAATCTTGTCTCTCTGAAGTACAGAGAAACATGAGGCCCTTGAAAGCCTGAAAAGAATGAAAAACTTAGATCTTCTCCTTCCCCTGTGAAAATGAATGAGAAGGAAAGGGCAGGTTTACCATTGGCTGGAGGCAATTGATTGGCAAGACCATCCGCGGGACTGTATCTCTGATTTTCTTTACATAATCCCAAATGGGGCATAGACCTGGAGATGTCAGGTTAAAGACTATGGCTAGAAGTAAGTGCAATTAGACTGAGGCTATAAAAGAAAAACAAGCAAAAGGAAGTGCAAAGTTGTACAAAAGGAAGTGTGGTAAATGATTCTCAATTTCTTTTCCAGACTAATTTTTAAACTAAGTATGAGTTTTTATTAAATTTTACTATATACATACATTCACAGGGGAAAATTATATTTACACTGTTGGGCTTTCTTAGTCAAGAGCATGTTAAGTATCTCAGTTTATGCAAACCTATTTTATGTCACTTTGCTGTGTTGATTGTTGTTTGTAATACAAATTGCAATTGTGTGCATAATTCTCATTCCACTGGGTGTTTACTCTGATGTCGCTAGAAAATTAAATGTTTAAGTCACCAAACTGATGACTGTTTCTTTAGCTATTGAGCAGAATTCAATAAGAGGGACTCCATGGCCTGTCAGTGAAAATGCTTTACACTGCTGGTAGGGATGGATCTGTCTACTTAAGCCTATAATTAAATCTTGCACAGGCTGATGCCAACATATTTACTTTTTGACAATTTAAGAAGTCAATACCATCCATTATTATGTATACATTATTGAACTTTTGAATTTTAGTTTTTAATTCCACATCACAGATACATATAAAAAAAACAACTTAATTCTTACAGAAAAGTTTTCCTTATTTCCTTTTGGCTAGGCTATACCGAGGCTAAAAAATAGTCAAAATCAAGTAAATATTATACAATATAAATGATAGAGAAATATAATAGAGTGCCACCAATATCTATCAATATTTATAATATCTATCAATATTTTATATACCAAATTTGGATTTAAATATGTGGGTTTAAATACATATGTTTTTAACTTTAGCATCATCTCTTACTTACTAACAATGTCATCTTGTTTAGCATCATCTCTTACTTATTAACAATGTCATCTTAAGCAACAACTCATATATATCTCCATTTCTTTATATGCAAATTACATATAATAATATAGGCCTCAAAGAGCAGTTGTATTTGTCAGAAATAAATTAGTGATAAACTATTATTGATGTTGAAATTCTTATACCATACAGTTTATAGGAAAGATTGATATATAAGATCTTTATAAATGTTATATGATTAAGCTAAGAATTCTGAAGATAGAAGATATATACTAGTCCACCTTTAGTTTGCATTTTTTAGACAAGAAAGTATATAACTTAAATAAATAATTTATTTCCATATTAAACTGAGCACTTCGAACAATGTCTAAAGAAATCCATTCTAAGAGCACAATGATAGATTTCTTGAAGTGTTTTTGTTTCTTATCAAAGGAAAAAACAAAGTGAGACCCAAGGAGATATAACTAATCAGTTGAAGAACAACAAAATGACAATATGTTGGAAGATAATGTGCCAAAAAAAGGGTTTGAAATTATATAAAATCTAGGTGCACAGAATCCCAATTAATTCCATGCACGTACTCATTGGGTATCCTTTCGAAGAGAATCAGTTCTATATTCTAAGAAGGGATGAGATTGTAAAAGAAGGAACACGTAATGAGGTAGAAGAAAAATTGAAGGAAAAAAAAGTTAAACAAGATTGGGTAAAAAATGAAGAAGAAAAAATGTAATTGTATTATAATATGTTAACCAGGTAATTTTGCTGCACAACCAAAAAACTAGCTAAAGCCAAAATTTACATAAGTGCCACTTTACATAAAATGTTTTTCAGCAAGTGCAACTTCACGAATCGGAGATTGTTCAGTAGATTGCTGATATACCTGCTGATCACCACTGAGCTGAAAACTCTTCCCTGCAATATGTATTTTTGCAAATATTCGTTTAAAAAAACTAATTGACCTATATGAAACACACATCTCTTTTTTTCTCCTCACTTAAATTGATAAATATACACATAGAGGAAAAAAATATGTAAAGTGCACTCACTGCATGACCCAGTTGTGCATATTATTAAATGTCCTGTCTGTATACTCCTGTGTTTTCCTGGAGATAACAATTATTTCAGTGTTTCCTTTGCCTTGTTTTCCTCAAATGATCCGGCAGATCTACTCTACTTTTTCCTAACTATACTATGTTCTTGCAGGTGGTTTCTTCTATTCCAGCTGGGACTAGCTGCTCCTAGACCTGTTGCACTGTATCCCTCCTTGGACTTTCATCTTCAGCCTAGGACCTCCTCTTCTGTGTAACATCTCTTGTTTTCTGATCTTTGTGTTTTCTTATTTTTGATAAATTTGTTAATTTAAAGGAATTATTCCTCTTTCATTACACTTCTCTTAACTAAACATGCATTCTAATATATCATCTGCTATTTTCTTCTCTTTCAAAGAGCTGGAAGGCTGGAATTAGAAATTTCCCTTCTGCCATGTAGGTTGTACTCAGATAAATTCCAAACAGGCTCTGCTAAAATAGTTTCCCTTGAGGGCAGGCCTCGTGAAGAAGAACAAAGACTTCAAGATCATGACTTTTGTCCTCCCCCTGTTAGAAGGAGGAGTTTTTGTTTTGTTTTTTCAAATCTTCACAGCGAGACTCTGATGGGGGTCCTGGAGATAAAACTCATGAAAGTCTGTGCCCACATGACAATTTTAATTCTCAAGCTAGTGGACACTGGGCTTCTAGCAATTTGTCAATTCCAGTTTGTTTTCCCTCCAACATTGTTACTAGTGACAAGACTCTGTTCCACTTCAGGACTTATACACCCAATAAACTGTGATTCTCTGTATTCACTTCTCTCTCCAGTTTTGGGGAAAAGAGTTTGCCTTGTGGCTTTGATCCTCTGATGACTAAACAGAGTTAGTGATTCTCAGTTTATTTATCTTTTTTCTAATTGTGAGAAAGAGAATGACCCCTTCCAAGCTCCCTATAATTTGAACTGGACACCAGAAGTATAATAAATATATAAAAATTCTGTTAGTAATTCTCTTAGATTATCAATCTCTTAGATTTTTCAATCATAGTTATTTACTATGTTGTTCTTAACTTATTCAGTGTAAAAATGAATGCTTCATTTTATCCTTTCTACTGAGGATATATCTCTTTTTAAGATTTTTGGATTTAAGTGATTTCTCTTAATAACTTGTCAACCTTTTTTTTTTTTTTTTTTTTAAGATTTATTTATTTATTTGACAAAGAGAGCACAAGCAAAGGGAGCAGTAGTGAGAGGGTGAAGTGGGCTCCCACTGACAAGAGAGCCTGACCTGGGGGACTCAATATTGAGACCCTGAGATCATGACTAGAGCCAAAGGTGGACGCTTAACTGACTGAGCCACCCAGGTACCCCAATATTGGTCAACCTTACTGATTTGTTACCAACCTATTCTTAATCTTTATATTTGGGGTTTGTGTCCAGAATAATTCTCACTAATGCAGCATTCAATAATCCATTTACGAATTTTCTTCTAGCCCCTGCTATGTGTAAAAACTTGTGCTAAGTACTGAGTCCAACACAAAGGAGTGAGATATGATTTTTACTTTGAAGGGCCTAGCATTCTACTGATAAGATTTTCCAATCACACAGAGAACGTTAAGTGATAAAATGGCAGTACATTAGCTTCCTATGGTTGCTATAAAGAATTATCATAAACCGGATGGCTTAAATCTGTAGAAATTTATTCTCTCACAGTTATAGAGGCCAAAGTGCTAAATCAAGGCCTTGGCAGGGCTACGTTCCTTCCAAGAGCTAGATGGAG
>PISX010026532.1:0-24313 GCA_004024625.1 Mellivora capensis | reverse complement strand
GGGGGGGGGGGGGCGCGGGGCGGGGGGCGGGGGCTGGTCTCTGCTCAGCAGGGAGCCTGCTTCCCTTCCTCTCTCTCTGCCTGCTTCTCTGCCTACTTGTGATCTCTCTCTATCGACTTGATTTCCATGGGCCAAAACACTAGAAACAGAAAGAGAGAAGGAGAGGGAGAGAAAGGGATAGGGTGTTCGCTTTACCAGTATCCTACTAGTTGTTTGACCTGGGACAAACTAGTTCACTCTTCTGTATGTTAGTTTCCATACATGTACAATGAGACTAGGACTATGAACTTCATAGGGTTGTTCTGAGTCGTAGTAACCCCTCATCCCCTGTTTTGCTTCCCACAGTTTCAGTTACCGAGGTCAGTCATGGTCCAGAAGCAGATGCTCCTCCTTCTGACATATCCTAAGAAGGTCAGTGGTAGCCAAACGCTACCTACAAGGCCTACGTTATTCACCTCACTTCATCTCATCACACAGGCATTTTATCATCACAAGAAGGGTGAGTACAGTACCAATAAGATATTTTGAAAGAGAGACCACATTCCCATAACTTTTATTACAGTATATTGTCATGATCATTCCATTTATTGTTGTTGTTAATCTCTTACCATACCTAATTTATAAGTGAAACTTTATCATAAGTGTGTAAGTATAGGAAAAAAACATAGTATATATAAGGTTTGGTACTAACCACACTTTCAGGCATCAACAGAGGGTCTTGGAATGTATCCCTCCACAGGTAAAGGGGGGATACAAAGAAGAAGAGCCACTTTCTGCTTGTTCTCTTCTCTATTAAGAGAGTTTATAGGGGCGCCTGGGTGGTTCAGTGGGTTAAAGCCTCTGCCTTCAGCTCAGGTCATGATCCCAGGGTCCTGGGATCTAGCTCCACATCAGGCTCTCTGCTCAGCGGGGAGCCTGCTTCCTCCTCTCTCTCTGCCTGCCTCTCTGCCTACTTGTGATCTGTCTATCAAATAAATAAATAAAATCATTTTAAAAAAGAGAGAGTTTATATATGTAAACTGCTTAGAACAATGCTGGCCACAGTAAATGTTCCTAAAGCATTAAAGAGAAAACCTTCAGTTTTCTAAACATCATTAGATGTACGCAGATATTCACTGAATCAGTGTTGCAGCAGTTTGAACTTCCAAAGGACAAGAGAATCAGGAATTAAATGAAATTCATTCATGCAATTAATATTTATTGAGGGTCAGGGTACCTGGGTGGCTCAGATGGTTAAGCCTCTGCCTTTGGTTCAGGTCATGATCTCAGGGTCCTGGGATCGAGCCCTGTCTCAGCCTCCCTGCTCAGCCGGGAGTCTGCTTCTCTATCCCCACTCCTGCTCTCTCTCAAATAAATAAAATCTTTTAAAAAGTATTTCTTGAGGGACTACAATGTTCCAGTACTATTAAATTTCAAATATTACACATTTAGGGGCCCCTGGGTGGCTCAGTGGGTTAAAGCCCCTGCCTTCTGCTCAGGTCGTGATCCCAGGGTCCTGGGATCAAGCCCCACATCGGGCTCTCTGCTCAGCGGGGAGCCTGCTTCCCCCTTTCTCTCTGCTGGCCTCTCTGCCTACTTGTGATCTCTGTCAAATTAAAAAAAAATTTCAAATATTGCACATTTAAATGTTACTCAGAGTATTTAGGGCATGGTCCAGGCAAAGGGCCACTGATCTCATACAGGAAAAAACAGTTGAGCTTTTGAAAAATTATGGTGTGTTGACATAATAACATTGGAGACTTGGGGGCCTCAAATTCAGAGGTGATTTCCTTCTCAGGATATTTACCGATAGCCAAAGCTACATGGAGCAGGAGGTGAAAGAACTATACTAAAACTTTGGGAAAGGAAAAGAAGAGTTTTCAGTCTCCCAGGGCTTGAGATAAGGACCACTACAGGGAGGAGATCACTAACTGTAAATCTTACAATAGTTTCTACTGCTACTCTTTAAGCTTACTGGTCTTTTTTCTTTTAATCTCTAGAAGTTCTATTTATTTGTTTCTATTACCTTATTTTTTTTCATTATATTTGTTTCTTTTGTTTCTATTTGTTTCTGTTTTTGTTTGTTTGTTTTAGAGAGAGCGTGAGCAAGAAGGGGCAGAGGGAGAGGGAGACAGAGAATCTTAGGGAGGCAGAGGGAGAGGGAGACAGGCTCCACACCCAATTTGGGGCTCAATCTCAGGGTTGTAGCTGAAATCAAGAGTCAGACATTTAACTGAATGAGCCACCCAGGTGCCCTGTTATGTTTGGTTCTTTTAAGTCCTTGAGCATAATTATTTTATTTTATTCTTTTTTCAAGATTTTATTTATTTGAGAGAGAGAGAACAAGCAGAGGAGAGGGGCAGAGAGGGAGAGAGAGAAGCAGGCTCCCAGCTGAGCAGGGTCTACTTGGGGCTTGATCCCAGGAACTTGGGATCATGAGCTGAGCCAAAGGCAGATGTTTAAACAACTGAGCCACCCAGGCACTCAAGCATAATTTTAAAGGCCATGTTTCCTGGGGCACCTGGGTGACTCAGTCAATTAAGCTTCTGATTCCTGACTTTTGATCTCAGGTTAGGTCATGATCTCAGGGTCATGAGATCCCTGCACTCCATTCTACTTAAAGCTTGTCTTGTGATTCCATAATGTCTGTCATTTTTTGGTTTTGTTTCTATTAACTGGTTATTTTCTTGGTTTTGGATTACATTTTTCTGCTACTTTACATACCTATTAATTTCTTTAAGATTTTGTTTATTTATTTATTTGACAGAGAGAGAGAGATCACAAGTAGGCAGAGAGGCAGGCAGAGAGAGAGAGGGGGAAGCAGGCTCCCTGCCGAGCAGAGAGCCCGGTGTGGGACTTGATCCCAGGACCCTGAGGTCATGACCTGAGCCGAAGGCAGCGGCTTAACCCACTGAGCCACCCAGGCGCCCTTTACCTATTAATTTTTGACTGAGTGCTAGACATCATAAATTTTACATTGAGTGTCAGAGTTTGTTGTTCTCCTTCAAAAGCATTAGAACCATATGATCCAGAAATCCCTCCTCTGGGTTAATACCCCAAAGAAATGAAAGCAGTGTGACTCAAACATATATTTGTACACCCATGTTTGTAATAGCTTTATTCACAACAGCCAAAAGGCAGAAGCAAGCCAACTGCCCTGGACACATGAATGGATAAACAAATCGTGGTATGTCCATACAATGGAATATTTTTCAGCCTTAAATAGGAAGGAAATTGTGACAAATGCTACATACAAATATTGTATGATTCCACTTATGTGAGGGACCTAAAGTAGTCAAATTCATAAAGACAGAGAGTACAAGGGCTGTTGCCAAGGGCTGAGGAGAGGGGGAAATGGAGAGTTGGTATTTAATGAGGACAGAGTTTCAGCTTGGGAAGGTGAAAATAGTTCCAGAGATGGGCTGTGGGGATCGTTGCACACAGTGTGAATGTCCTTAATGCCACTGAACTTTCCACTCACAGATAAAAAATAAATAATAAAACAAAATTAAAATTAAAAAGTTAAACTTTATGTTATATGTATTTTACCAGAATAAGATAATTTTTTTTTCTTTAAGACAGTTCAAATTACTTTCAGATCAGATTGACTCTTTCAAGGCATGTTTTGAAGCTTTGTAAAGATGAGTCACCCCGGGCGCCTGGGTGGCTCAGTGGGTTAACCCACTGCCTTCAGCTCAGGTCGTGATCTCAGGGTCCTGGGATCGAGTCCCACATTGGGCTCTCTGCTCAGCAGGGAGCCTGCTTCCTTCTCACTCTCTCTGCCTGCCTCTCTGCCTACTTGTGATCTCTCTCTGTCAAATAAATAAATAAAATCTTAAAAAAAAAAAAAAGATGAGTCACCCCAAGAAGAGTGTGACCTAGGCTTGAAGCTTGAGAAATTCTTGACCTCCTCTAAGACTAGTTTAACACTTTTACTAATTATGGCAATCAGGACATGAGCATCTCCCAGCTCTGTATAACTCTGAGAATTATTCAGCTTACAGTTTCCTGTTCATTCTTTGCCAGACATTGATTCTACTAGGAACAGACTCAAGAGGACCCATTATAGAAATTTCTAGATATTTTCTCTGTGTAGCTTCTGGCTCCCTAGGATTCTGCTAACCAAATCCCAGTTACCTCAACCTCCTTGAAATCAAATCTCTGTCTTCTCATCTTAGAGAGTCTGCTGTGGTCTGTTTGGACCCTTCCTCTCCTGTACTATGGAATAGAAGATGCTTTTTTTCAGGGATCATAGGTCTGAACTGCATGTTGTCCCCAGTCAAAAATATTTTTTCGTACATTCTGTCTAGTTTTATAGTTTTTTATGATGAGTTCATTAAGTCCAGCCTTAGTAACTGCATCATGGCCAGAAGAGGCAACTCAGTATAGTTTTAATATGCATTTCCTTTATTATTAATGCACTTGAAATGTTCATATACCTGAATTCTATTAAAAAGAAGCAACAGAGGCACCTGGGTGGCTCAGTTGGTTGAGTGACTGACTCTTGATTTTGGCTCAGGTCATGATCTCAGGGTCATGATATGTATCCCTGCATCAGGCTCTGTGTTTAGTGCACAATCTGCTTAAGATTCTCTCCCTTTCCTTCTGCCCCTCCCCCTGCTTGCTCTCTTTCTCTCTCTCTCTCTAAAATACATAAAATTGGGGCGCCTGGGTGACTCAGTGGGTTAAAGCCTCTGCCTTCGGCTCAGGTCGTGATCCCGGGGTCCTGGGATGGAGCCCTGCATCAGGCTCTCTGCGAAGCGGCGAGCCTGCTTCCCTTCCTCTTTCTCTGCCTGCCTCTCTGCCTACTTGTGATCTCTGTCTGTCGAATGAATAAATAAAATCTTTTAAAAATTTAAAATACATAAAATCTAAAAGAAAGAAGAAGAAGAAGCAGCAGCAGCAGCAGCAGCAGCAACAGGCCCAAAATGGAATCACTTGGGTTAAACCTGATGCCAACAGGCCACGTCTGGAAAGCCAGAGGGATTCCCGCAGGACAAGCTGTGGAAGTCCCTGGCTGTGCATAGGATAGAAATGGTACAATGCTAGCAGGAAGTAAAAGCAGAGTTTATTGAAGGTGTAGAGAAAGTGCAGATACAGAGTGTCCAGGAGAGTCAGAAAGGAAAGGAAGGAGACTCATTTTTGTTCAGGGTCTAGAGTTTTTACCAAGGACAGTGGCATGTTGAATATGTCTCTTCAGGCATCTAGGAACTGGTCAGAACAAAGACGAAGGCCCAGGTGTTATTCCTCAGAGCCAGGGGGCCTTGGGATCCAGACGTCTTGTGTTACGGTCTGGAATGTGCGAATAATGGCTGTGGTACCTAAATGAGATGTCTGTCCGATTGGATGGGAGCCCCCACATGTGGGGCAGAGATCGGGTGGAAGCCAGTGGTGGGGGCCATGAAAGAACTCACCTGAGGCAAAACAAAAGGTGACAGGAGTTTATGAATACACCCCCAAGAGAGCGGAGGGCAGGACAGCAAAGCAGAGACTGTCTACAAGGAGGAAGGTGGTGGGGGCTGTTAGGTGAGGAGGTAATGGCAACATAGGGCATTTTCCCTTTTTTGGTAATTGTGCCCGATTGTAAGTAGACCATTGGTAAGTTAGGGCCTATGGATATTACGAGGTGGGTCACCTGATGGGCCTGTCTGTATTCAGCTATGGGGTCGCTGTGAGCCCTTTCTACAATTCATCACTCAAGCCTGTTTGCCTAAAAGCGGCCTCTACAATGGCTTCCTCTGGTCATTCTCTCCTGGGCCTTCCTTAGATGTTACCTATTCTAAAGGACTTATTAGCTCCTTGTCCCTTATAAGGAGGACATTCTGAGTCCTGTGTAGAGTGGAGTGAGGTGTGGTTCAAGTCCTAGGAAGAATAAAAGCAGGAAAAGGAAAAAAAAAAAAAGCAGGTTTTTATGGAGTCCTTAAGTTTCCCTACCTCAAACCTATGACACCATACCAGGATTTAATACCTGACCTAATTACTCTCAACCTTCCCCAGGAATGTAATCCTAACCTGTCAGTCTGGAATTTTCTGGTCAGCACCAATGAAGCAATGCTCCTAACAGGTTCTGTTGTCCCCCAAAGGAAGGTTACCTTGCCAGAAGATTTTTTTTTCATTTATGACTTCCTTGTTCCACACCCTCTTTGCTTTTTTTTTAAAGATTTTATTTATTTGACAGACAGAGATCACAAGTAGGCAGAGAGGCAGGCAGAGAAAGGGGAGTTGGGAAGCAGGCTCCCCACCGAGCAGAGAGTCCGATGCGGGGCTGGATCCCAGAACCCTGCGATCCTGACCTGAGCCAAAGGCAGAGGCTTAACCCACTGAACCACCCCGGTGCCCCCCTCTTTGCTTTTCAAAACTTTTCCTTCTTTAGTCCTCTAAGGCTCCATTCTATTGCTGGATGGGATGCTATCAATTTGTGAATCATGCAGTAAAACCAATTCAATCTTTAAATGTACTCCACTGCATTTTTTTACAATTTCATTTGCATTTTGTGAGTGAACCATCCATAATTATACTTAAATGCTTCCTCTTGAGATATAGACTTGGGATTTTGGATTTTGAGACATCATAAGGAATATTTCTCTATTCCCAGATTAGAAATGAATTCACCAGTTTTTTGGTTTCTTCTTCCTCTCCTCACCCTCCTCTTTCTTCCCTTCCTCACTGTTCTCCCCTCTACTGCTACTTCTGCTTCCTTAATATGTAAATCTCTGATCTATTTGGATTTTAACTTGTTATGTGGTAGAAGTTATGGATTTAAATTCCAAAACAGTTATCCAGTAACATTTGTTTAAAACAAATGTCTTTCCCCATTGATATAAAATGCTGCTTTGATCATATACTAAATCTTTACTTATTCTTGGATCCATATCTGGACTTTCTATTCTGTTCCATTTGTCTATCTGTTCATTTGCCAATATCACAGTTTTTTGTTTTGTTTTTTTTAGATTTTATTTATTTATTTGTCAGAGAGAGAGGGGGAGAGAGCGAGCGAGCACAGGCAGACAGAGTGGCAGGCAGAGGCAGAGGGAGAAGCAGGCTCCCCGCCGAGCAAGGAGCCTGATGTGGGACTCGATCCCAGGACGCTGGGATCATGACCTGAGCCGAAGGCAGCCGCTTAAGCAACTGAGCCACGCAGGCGTCCTGCCAATATCACAGTTTTAATTAGAAAGGCTTTATAGTATGTTTTTATAATTATAGAAAAATGTATTTGCTCTTTTTTCAAAATTTTTTATTGTTATTATGTTTGCTTATTAATTTTTTTTACATGAATTCTAGGATTCATAAATGTAGCTGCAGGAAAAAAAAACTTCTTATACCAGTATCATGCTAACATAAATTAACTTAGGGATGTTTATATCCTATTTCCCCTCCTTCATTAGGTCCTTGGATGAGCCTTGGAACTTCAGTTTTCTGGCCTCTCACCTCTGCATTCTCCAAAGGAAAAGGCCAAACTATTTTATGTGTCCTTAGCTTGTTCTCTACAGGAGACTGAAAGCTGAATTATGTGGGGCGCCTTGATGGCTCAGTGGGTTAAAACCTCTGCCTTCAGCTCAGGTCATGATCCCAGGGTCCTGGGATCGAGCTGGCATCAGGCTCTCTGCTCAGTGGGGAGCCTGCTTCTCCATCTCTCTCTGCCTACTTATGATCTCCATCTGTCAAATAAATAAATAAAATCCTAAAAAAAAAAGAAAGAAAGCTGAATTATATATATTTGCATCCAATAAGAGGACCCCTTGGTCCTAGATGATGGGATTATTCTCCTAGGTTCACCCCCATTCACCTCTGGCACCATCAAGCAAGTGCCTGGCAAGGAAGACTATTTACTCTTTTTTTTTAAGATTTTTTATTTATTTATTTGACAGACAGAGACCACAAGTAGGCAGAGAGGCAGGCAGAGAGAGAGGAGGAAGCAGGCTTCCTGCTGAGCAAGAGCCAGATGCTGGACTCCATCACAGGACCCTGAGATCATGGCCTGAGCCGAAGGCAGAGGCTTTAACCCACTGAGCCACCCAGGCGCCCCAAGACTATTTACTCTTAAGCCTCACATAGACCAAACCAGGGGATAAGATTATTTACTACTAGGAGAAGGTATCTGTTCTCCTTCCAGCATACCTATTGGCTGCTGCTCTTATCCCCTGTTTGAAAGGGTGTTATTATAATTGTAATAGTAAAATTAACCTGAATCCTCACAAGATGGTAGCAAGTAAGCCCGTTCTCTCTTCTGGTCTGTTAAGATCAACAGTATACCATTCCTGCGTGATAGGAATCAGTAAATAGTCTTCCCCACCAGGGAACTCATGCTGTTAAGAAACCTCATAATGACCTTGAAGTCAATGCCCTTCACAGTTCCTTGTATTCTGTGTTATTCCAGGACTTGGAGGTGGGAATGATAATTAGGAATTCTATACAGGCTCCCATTTTCTTCAGCTCAGTGACCAAGAGGAAAGCTCCCCTGGGTTACCAATTCATTATCTTGAGTCATAATATCCACTCAGGTCCACTTAAAGTAGCTCAGAATTAGGCCACCTCCTAGGCCTAGGACTGTTCACTGGATATTGTCCTATGAAAAACAGGAACTCAGTCTTATCACTGAGGCTGACTTCAGTGGGTGCATAACTGACCTGGAAAGCGAATACATCTTTTTCAGAATATCAGAAATGAATTCTGACAGAAGCATATAGAAGGAATAGTGAAGCCTATCCTTACAGTTAGAGTTTCTGATAACTATGATGATTTTTCTATATCAAATCATAATGGACATGTAAATTATTTTCTCCAGTTTACTTACTTTCTAAATAAAGATGGGGCAATTTTCAGCCCTTGGAAATAATTTCTCCCTAAACTTCTCCAAGGAGAGGGCAGTGTAATCTAGGGTCAACTAGAATACACCTCTTAGAGTTTAATTCCCAAGCTTAAAGGCAAACGTATATCTTATATTGAGGGACAGTCAGTTTAAAAGATAAGGCCTAAGAACTCTAAGGACGGATGGAAATAGAGCTTCAGAGTCCTAGCTTCTCTGTGCAAATGTTTTTTTTTAATTTATTTATTTGTCAGAGAGAGAGAGAGGGAGTGAGTGAGCGCAGGCAGAGGCAGAGGGAGAAGCAGGCTCCCTGCCAAGCAAGGAGCCCAATGTGGGACTCGATCCCAGGACGCTGGGATCATGACCTGAGCCGAAGGCAGCCGCTTAACCAACTGAACCACCCAGGCGTTCCTGTGCAAATGGTTTTGAGACATGAGATGATTTTTCATTGGGAGACCATTTCTTTTCTTTTCTGTTCACACATTTGTAGACTTTTCAGCAGTGTTTGACAAGTTGTGGTCAGTCATGAGCATCAGAATTATTGGAGACACATGTTACGATACGGATCAACTTGGCCTAAGCTAAAGCTGCTGGATCAGAATCTCTGGAGGAGGGCTGCCTGGGTGGCTCAGTGGGTTAAGCCTCTTGCCTTTGGCCCAGGTCATCATCTCAGGGTCCTGGAATCAAGCCCCGCATCGGGCTCTCTGCTCAGCGGGGAGCCTGCTTCCCCTTCTCTCTCTGTCTGCTGCTGTGCGTACTTGTGATCTCTTTCTCTCTGTGTCAAATAAATAAATAAAATCTTAAAAAAAATCTCTGGAGGAAAGGGCCCCAGAGAGGGAATTTTTTCAAACACTCTGGGTGATCCACATGCCTGCGAAAACGTGAGGACCTCTGCTCTATGCAATACAGTCAGAAAGCTCTTAGGGGCAAATGGATTTAGGTGATACAAATAGAATAGGTTTGTGAGTTAGAACTGGAGGTTGAACCTTCCTTGGAGTCTAAAGAAAACCACCAAGTAGGAGAGTTTGACTTGTAGTAGTGGTATCCTGAGTTTAACCATCTAGTTTCCTTCTTAATTATAGGGTCACAGATTCCCTTCTCTCTATTCCACAATGCTTGTCAAGACTTTTCCATTTATTTGTCTATCCCTTCAAAGTTGACGTCCTAACCTAACTTCCCTGTTGGCCTCAGTGGTACCTTGTGCACCTAAGATTAGAACATCAAAGTTCGGGGCGCCTGGGTGGCTCAGTGGGTTAACCCTCTGCCTTCGGCTCAGGTCATGATCTCAGGGTCCTGGGATCCAGCCCCGCATTGGGCTCTCTGCTCAGCAGGGAGCCTGCTTCCTCCTCTCTCTCTGCCTGCCTGTCTGCCTACTTGTGTCTGTTAAATAAGTAAATGGAATCTTTAAAAAAATAAAAGTTTCATTTATTATTTAGGAACACATTTATTAATTGACAACATAATAATGTAAAACTGGTACAAGTCTAAGGGCCTAAGCACACACAACTCCGCATAAGTTGACAAAAGTAGTCAAAAAGTTGATAACCTGTTAAATCATTATTATTTGTTTCCTAAGTGTTTTTCTGGTTGAAAATTGGAACGTGGTGTGAAGCAGCCCAACCCCAACAACACACTCACTTCCTCTGCCGTCCACGCACCAGCCCTCACTGTTTTAGATCTTGAGAAACCAGGGTCCTGGAAACACCCTCCCTCTCCACTGGCGATTATGACCACCACTTTCCTCTTGGGCAGGCCTGTGGGGGGAAGGGATGGGACCTGAGGGATGTGGAACTGCATTAGCTACATGTCTGATTGTCAAGGGGGGGCAGAGGCATTGCAATAGCGCAGTAGAAACGACGTGGAATCTATTGTTTCCAAACAACAGATGACTTTTAGCGCAGAGCTGTGTTAGGTGCTTGGAGCACTTTCATTCATTTCATAAATGCTCTGATTTTTTTTCTTAAACTGCAATTTCTCTGTAAATTGGTCAGTCCATCCCTGGACTATCAAGAATATGAAAGATTTAGAGGCATCTGAGTGGTTCAGTCAGCTAAGCATCCGGCTCTTGATCTCAACTCTGGTCTTCATCTCAGGATTATGAGTTCAAGCCCGGTGTTGGGCTCCATGCTGGACATGGATCCTACTTAAAAGGAAAAAAAAAAAATACAGAAGATTTATTTACTTTAAATGTGGGAATTTAAATACAGAAAATAGCCAAATACAAGTATATTTCTTTTTTTAAAAAAAAGATTTTATTTATTTGACAAAGAGATCACAAGTATGCCAAGAGGCAGGCAGAGGGGGGGAGGCAGGCTCCCGCTGAGCAGAGAGCCTGATTCAGGGGCTCAATCCCAGGACTCTGAGGTCATGACCTGAGCAGAAGGCAGAGGCTTAACCCACTGAGCCACCCAGGCACCCCTACAAGTATATTTCTAAAAGGATTTATTTCAGGGCATCTGGCTAGCTGGGTGTAGAGATGACTTAAATAAGTGAATAAAGAAACTTAATTTTATTTTTTTTTATTTATTTATTTGTCAGAGAGAGAGGGAGAGAGAGAGAGCGAGCACAGGCAGGCAGAGTGGCAGGCAGAGGCAGAGGGAGAAGCAGGCTCCCTGCCGAGCAAGGAGCCCGATGTGGGACTCCATCACAGGACGCTGGGATCATGACCTGAGCCGAAGGCAGCCGCTTAACCAACTGAGCCACCCAGGCGTCCCAGAAACTTAATTTTAAAAAGTAAAAGGATTTTTTCAGTAATCACCCATTAAAGAGTGCCATGTGATCAAAATAATTTAAGCAAGATTTCCTATGGCATATGGAGCCAGGAGATAATAAATTGGAAAGCTGAATGTGACCAACAGATGATGTCATAATGGCTCTGTCCACATGATATGGATGAGATGGTGTATCTCACAATGAACAGTTGCAGTGAGCTCATAGCTGGCCTGCTCAGTAACACACATGTTCTGATCATTTGGGCCATTTTATTTTTTGGCAAATTGCAACCATTTCAAGATGGTGAATTGCAATATTGTATTGTTAATTCACATATTGGGGGACACAAAGCCAAAAAATGCACCCAGAAGATGCTGAAGCTAAAACAATTATGCTTTCATAAATTTGGAATAGCTATGTCCCCAGCAATTCTGCAAGCAACTGGTGTTCTGCTGTATGATATGTTACCATTGTCACCCCTCTGCTTAGAAAAAAAAATCATTAGATAAGTAAGGCCCCAAAATAAAGTCCCTAATTTTTTTAAAGTGTTCATCAAAGGCAGCTCATCAAAGCATTTTATTTGTTTGAGGGAGAGCGAGAGAGAGAGAAAGAGAGAGAGAGAGAGTGAGCACACGTGCATGAGTGCACAAGCAGGGGGAGGGGCAGACGCAGAAGGAGAAGCAGATTCCCCACTGAGCAGGGAGCCCAATGTGGGGCTTGATCCCAGGACCCTGGGATCATGACATGAGCAGAAGGCAGACACTTACCTGACTGAGCCACCCAGGCGAGCCACCCCCCACCCATATTTCTTTTTTTTTAATTTTTTTAAAATTTATTTATTTGTCAGAGAGAGAGGGAAAGAGAGCAAGCAACACAGGCAGACAGAGTGGCAGGCCGAGGGAGAAGCAGGCTCCCTGCCGAGCAAGGAGCCCAATGTGGGACTCGATCCCAGGACGCTGGGATCATGACCTGAGCCGAAGGCAGCTGCTTAACCAACTGAGCCACCCAGGCGTCCCCCCACCCATATTTCTTATCCTAATGTTCAGGATCCTGTCAATATGAGTCATGCCTTTTCTGTCGTAATCCAGCCAAACCCGTCATCTTATCATTCCCCAAATATTCTATTTATTGTGAAAATACATCAGTGGAGGGTAGGTTCTGAAATTAGATGGTAAGCTAAATCAAATGACTTCGAGGGTTATTCCTGAAAAATCCTTTACCTTACCCCAAAAGTACAGCATGCATGATTTTGTATGAACACCTGCACTCAGCAAGTATGTATACATGGGAAGTCTATGCAGTCATGTACAGTCGTGTTCTCCAGGGGGACTAGACTCAGATTAAATCATTTAAGTGATTCCTTACTCAGCTCCTTTCAGCAAATACATGAAGATTCTAGGCTTTTGCTGGCTTGAACATCTGTTCATCAATATCTTGTTGTATAGTTTATTTCCTTGAACTTCTTTTTGCTGTTTTTCCATGGCTCTCAGTTCATTCCCATGACTCCCCCAAATTTTTCATTTCTTCCTTAAACTATGAACAAAGTTATCACCAACCACTTGTCTGGTTACCTGAATGATGCATTTTACTTCTTTGCCAATGGTGGTACTCCTTTAAAATTATTCATGTATTTTTACTGAAAGTTTATTTAGTAACCAAAACTAATAGATAATATCTTGGAACTTATTGAGGATTCCCCTGTGTGCCAGGGGACTATTCCAAATGCTTTACATGAATTAATTTACAGCATCCACATGACAACTCTATGAAGTAGAAAAGTGAATCACAGGAAAATGTTTGCCAGGTTCAGGAGTAATGCATGTGTACTCATTTACATTTTGAGTGGGGCTACACTACGACTTTGCGTTGAACCTGCAAGGAGGCTGGTCACGTTGGTGGGTAAAGAGTGATAAAATGAAAATGAGCTTCAGATAACTCACCTGGGGAAATGTATATAATCCCACCAATCTCACCACGGGCACAGACAGCACCAGCTGAGATCCCCAATCAGAGGAGGCAGAGGAGGGTGAGCCTGGCAGCTGTAGTTGGATGCGGTGTTTTGGGGCCCTGTCAGGAGGCATATGGTTCCCTGAAGGGCCCCTGAGATGAAGCTTCCAGACCCCCAAGTGGAAAATCCTAGAGTGAGATTGGTAACAAATGAATGTCTCTGTTGATTTCCTCTGTCGCAAAGATGAAGACCCAAACTGACCAGTAACTCTAGGCTGTGATTTTGAGTTTAAAAAGTGCAAATGAAGTTTTAGAATTCCCTGAAATCTACCAATATCTTTATAGTTTTTTAATGAGTTTTTAAATAAATTTGTCCACAATGAGTCTTTGCTTTCCTTGGGCATGTTGAATATCGCCGAATCACCTCCATTCCAGCTCTCCCACCTCCAGATGATCCCATATAATGTGTTCAGGGCAGGGATTATGGTGAGACAAGTGACGCATGCACCTTGGGTGCAAAACTTTAGAGGGCACCAAAAAACCCAGTGATCAAGAGAAATGTTTTAACGCAGTATTTTCTAAATCAAAATTAATGCAGGGGCTCCTGACTGGCTCAGTCAGTAGACCATGTGACTCTTCATCTCAGGCTCATCGTTGGGTGTAGAGTTTACTTTAAATAATCTTTATAAAGGGGGTGCCTGGGTGGCACAGTCTGTTGAGCGGTGGACTCTTGGTTTCAGCTCAAGTTGTGATCTTGGCATCATGGGATTGAACCCCCCACCCCCGTCAGGCTCCACACTGAGCTCAGAGTCTGCTTGGGATTCTCTCTGCCCCTCCTCTCTCTCAAATAAATAAATATCTTTTTTTAAAAAAATCTCTATATGCAAAAAATCGATGAAAAACAAAATATCAGAATTTTAAGTAAGACAAGCTGTTGTTTTCTTGTTTTATAACCCAGGGTTATTGTGCACTGAGAAGTTATTTCCAATCAGCTCCTGGTTCCTGAGCCATGAAGCCATCACATCCTACTTTGTACAGGTTGACAAACAGACTGGGCAATGTGGACTTTGTATGTAGTCATTTTTTAAAATCTTTTTAAGTAAACCTTATGCCCAACAGGGGCTTTAACTTACAAAACCAGGTATCAAGAGTCACATGCTCTACTGACTGAGCCAGCCAGGGACCTGCCCCATAGTTATTCTTTTAAATTATGGAGCTTGTATTAACTTTTCCAATTTGTATATAGGAGTACATATGTTTCTTTTTGCCTCTGTATCCGATATGGCTTGGAATAGCACTGGATAGTTATTAAAATGTTTTGAGGGATGCCTGGGTGGCTCAGTTGGTTAGGCGTCTCACTCTTGGTTTCGGCTCCGGTCGTGATCTCATAGAATCCTGGGATCAAGCCCCATGTGGCTCTGCACTACGTGTGGAATCTATTTGAGATTCTTTCCCCCTTCCTCTCCGTCTGGTCCTCTCTTCCCCCATTCATGCTCTCTCTCTCTCTCTCTCTCAAATAAAGAAAGAAGTAAAATCTTAAAAAAAAATTTGATTGGCTCAAGTCAAAACAAAATACAATGAAGGGTGGTACTCTGCCCTGCTCCATTCACTTCATTCCTTCCAACCCCCACATGTAATTTTCTTGCATATTCTTTCAGTTTTGTTTTCTTTTGCTTTGTTTTGTAAAAGCAGCCATACAGAAAGTACCAACCTTTGCCTTTGTTCATGTTCTATATTGTATATATGCTTTGTATTTTAAAATTTCTGTTCTGTATTTTTTTAAGATTTTTTTTATTATTAGAGAGAGAGAGAGCTTGAGCAGTGAGGGAGGGGCACGGGAGAGGCAGACTCCCTTCTTATTTTTTAAAGATTTTATTTATTTACTTGACAGACAGAGATCACAAGTAGACAGAGAGGCAGGTGGGGGAGGGGTGGTGGAGGGAGAAGCAGGCTCCCCGCTGAGCAGAGAGCCTGATGCAGGTCTGGATCCCAGGACCCTGGGATCATGACCTGAGCCAAAGGCAGAAGCTTTAACCCACTGAGCCACCCAGGTGCCCCTCCCTATATGTTGTTTTAGTTGTATCCACAAGTTTGAATACATTGCATCTTCATTTTTATTCAGTCAAAAAAATCATTTTTTAATTTCTATTTTTCTTTTCTCTTTGGTTACTTAATGGTGTTTTTCTTAATTTCTAGGAACTTGAAGCTTCTTCCCCCATTACCTGTTAGTGGTATCTAGATTAATTCCACTACAGTCAAAGAGGATAATATATATTATTTCAGGGACGCCTGGGTGGCTCAGTTGGTTAAGCGGCTGCCTTCGGCTCAGGTCATGATCCCGGCGTCCTGGGATCGAGTCCCACATCGGGCTCCTTGTTCGGCAGGGAGCCTGCTTCTCCCTCTGCCTCTGCCTGCCACTCTGTCTGCCTGTGCTCCCTCTCTCTCCCTCTCCCTCCCTCTCTGCCAAATTAAAAAAATATATATATATATATATTATTTCAACCCATTTTCCTTTAAAAATTTTTGACTTGGGGTCATCTGGGTGGCTCAGTTAAGCGTCTGCCTTCAGCTCAGGTCATGGTCTCTATCTGGGCCCTGGGATCAAGCCGAGTCAGGCTTCCTGCTCTGTGGGAAGACTGCTTCCCTCTCTCTCTCTCTCCTGCCCCTCCCAATCGCTCATTCATTCATTCTCTCTTTCTCTCTCTCTCTCTCAAATAAAAAAATAAATAAATAAAATCTTTAAAAAAAATTTTTTTTACTTGGGTTAATTACTTGGGTTAATCTGTTTCAGGTATGGCATTTAATTTCCAAATATTTGGGGGTTTCCTATCTTATTGTATTAATTTCTACTTTCATTAAATGTAGTAGAAAATATTCTCAGTCCTTTGCATTTATTGACCTTGCTTTAAGGCCCAGTATATAACCTACCTTGGTGAACATTCCATGTGCACTTAAAGGGAATGTGCACTCTGAAGTTGTGTGTAAAGTATTCTATATATGCCAGTCAATTCAACATGGTAGACAGTGTTGTTCAGCTTTTCTAGATCTTTAATATTTTTAGTGTAGATGTTCTATCAACTGCTGAGAATGGGTTATTAATTTTTTTTAAAGACTCATACATTTATTTTAGAGAGAGCACATGAGAGCACAAGCATGTGGTGGGGGTGGGGCAGAGGGAGAGAATCCTCAAGCAGATTCCCCTTTGAACACGGAGCCTGACACAGGGTTCAATCTCATGACCCCTGAGATCATGACCTGAGCCAAAGTCAAGAGTGAGATGTCCAGCCAACTGAGCCAGCCAGGCACCGCGGGAATGTTAAAATTTCCAAATAATAAAATTGTGGATTGTTCTTTGTAAAAATTCAGTTCAGTCGGTTTTTACCTTGTCATTTTGGAAGCCCTGATGTGATGAGGCACATGATATATTAATAACTTAAAATTATAAATCCTATTTATAATATTAACATATATCCTATTTGTAACGCAGTTACACATAAGATTTCCTAACCTTGAATTGACCATTTTATCATTACAAAATGTCCTTCTGTATTTGTGATGATACCCTTCTTGAATTCTATTTTATCTGATATTAATATGTCCACCCCAGCTTTCTTTTGATTAGTGTTTTCACTTCATCTTTTGAACTTTCAACCTGTGTTTCTGTATTTAACATGTGCCTCTTTTACATATACTGGGGTCAGGCATCTTTATTTAGTGTCATAATATTTGAGTTTTATTTGGAGTGTTTCTTTTACACTTAATGTAATCATTGATTGCATTTAGCTCTACCATTTTGCTGTTTAGGATTTGTCCCATCTGTGCCTCTCTTTCTCCTTTCTTGCCTTCCTCGGATTAAATATTTTTATAACATGTAATTTAGTTCCTCTACTTACATTATCATTTAATGGATATTCTATAGGGATTACAGTATCATCTGTAATTTCTTTTTTTTTAAGTCATCTGTAATTTCTCATAATCTCCTTAGCATTGGGGCACCTGGGTGGCTCAGTGGGTTAAAGCCTCTGCCTTCGGCTCAGGTCATGATCCCAGGGTCCTTGGATCAAGCACCGCATCCGGCTCTCTGCTCAGCGGGGAGCCTGCTTCCCCCCACTCTCTCTCTGTCTGCCTCTCTGCCTACTTGTGATCTCTGTCAAATGAATAAATAAAATCTTAAAAACAAATCTCCTTAGCATTATTATTCTTTGTCATATTAAATGTAGAAACTTTTTAAATTGACCTTTCCTCCCACCTACATGCCTTGAAGTTCAGTATTAATTTGTGCAAACAACTAAATTTTATTATAACTTCAGGAAATTCTTAAGATACCAACAATACAGTTGGAGTCAAAAGTTTAAGTCTTTGGGGACACCTGGTGGCTCAATCGATTGAGTGTTTGCCTTTGACTCAGGTCATGATCCTGGTGGGATCAAGCCCTGCATGAGGCTCCCTGCTCAGTTAGGAGTCTGCTTCTCCCTCTCCCTCTCCCTCTGCTCCTCCCCCTACCAGTGCTTGCTCGCTCTCTCTCTCTCTCACTTTCTCTGTCTCAAATAAATAAATGAAATCTTAAAAAAAAAAAATTCAACTCTTTGAGGTTCCCTCCTAGTCACCTTATCTCCACTCCTGATTTCTGATGTGGAGGTCCTCCTCTTGTTTCCTTTTTTTTTTTTTTTTTAAATTTATTTATTTGACAGAGAGAGAGATCACAAGTAGGCGGGGGGGCAGGGAGCAGACTCCCCGCTGAGCAGAGAGCCTGATGTGGGACTCGATCCAAGACCCTGGGATCATGACCTGAGCCGAAGGCAGAGGCCTAACCCACTGAACCACCCAGGCGCCCCCTCCTCTTTTTTCTTAAGGTTAATATTTGCCACCACTAGACCACAGGTAGCAAGCACAATATATGATCTTCATAGGCAGAAGTGGTTGAGAAAGCTTTATCCAGGCTTAAAGGATGAGGGCCAGAGCAGAAGTTAGTATCAGGCAGCTCAATTCACACAAAGTCAAAGAAAACAAAAAGCTCCAAACAATGGGCACCTGGGTGGCTCAGTGGGTTGAAGCCTCTGCCTTCACCTCAGGTCATGATCCCAGGGTCCTTGGATCAAGCACCGCATTGGGCTCTCTGCTCAGCAGGGAGCCTGCTTCCTCCTCTCTCTCTGCCTGCCTCTCTGCCTACTTGTGATCTCTGTCTGTCAAATAAATAAATAAAATCTTTACTTAAAAAATTTATAAAAAAATGTTAGGGGTGCCTGGGTGGCTCAGTGGGTTAAGGCCTCTGCCTTCGGCTCAGGTCATGATCCCCGGGGTCCTGGGATCGAGCCCCGCCGGGCTCTCTGCTCCGCAGGGACCCTGCTTCCTCCTCTCTCTCTGCCTGTCTCTCTGCCTACCTGTGATCTCTGTCAAATAAATAAATAAAAATCTAAAAAAAAAAATTTTTTTTAAAGGTCCAAACAAAAGGATCCAAAGTCAGGAAAGAAAGAAAGAAAGGGAGGGAGGGAGGGAGGGAGGGAGGAAGAGGGAAAAAGGAAGGAAGGAAAGAAAGAAAGAAAAGGAAGGAAGGAAGGAGAGAAGGGGGGAAGGAAGGAAGGGGACATTTTATAATTAGGAACAGAAAGAACAGGCAGAAATAAGGACACAAAGAGCTCTTGAGAGCTGATATAGATTGTTATTATCCTTTAAAGCTGCCTGTAGTCCTCCTACCTTACTGAACTGACCCTTTACAGGAAGAGCCTAATTCAGTGCTTCCTAATCTTGGCTGCATAATGGAACTACCTAAGGAGTTTTTAAATTCCCGATGCCCAGGCTACCCCACTAGTCGGATTTTATCTGAATCTCTGGGGCTGGAAGCCAGGTGTGTGTGTGTGTGTGTGTGTGTGTGTGTGTGTGTGTTTTAAGCTTCTCAGATGATTTCAGTATACACCCAGGGTTAACAATCACTAGTATAAATGTTTGCAAGTGAACACGTGGAGTGTGGGGACAGGGAAAAGGAGGATTTCCTGGGCTTCAATTTTTTTTCCCCTCTTTATTTCTCTAGAGAAACTTTCTGGTGATTTTCCTCTTTGGGATCCTAATCCTCCCCACTTACAGGCTGAAACTACTATTTAGAGAGCCATCAGGGATGCCTGGGTGGCTCAGTTGGTTAAGCGGCTGCCTTCGGCTCGGGTCATGATCCCAGCGTCCTGGGATCGAGTCCCATATCGGGCTCCTTGCTCGGCAGGGAGCCTGCTTCTCCCTCTGCCTCTGCCTGCCACTCTGTCTGCCTGTGCTCGCTCTCTCTCTCTCTCTCTGACAAATAAATAAATAAATAATCTTAGAGAGCCATCAGCCTCAAGTACTGGTCAGGCTTCTCCTCTGATTCGTTTTTCTATAATATCAGATGCTTAGCTTCTGAGTCTGTTTCTCTGACTGAACCACACTTCCTCCTTCTGTGCTTCTCTAGGATTTCACTGCTTCAGCTTTTTGGGATTTGAAACTGTACTTCTTGTCCTCTTCCCCTACCTAATAACCTTTCAAGGAAGAGAGCTATTTTTTGCATGACACAGCCTCATGTTTTTGTAGTATACCCTGTAATACTTAGAACAGGTCTACACAATTAAGAGAAAATACATAATTCTCCCCCCCCTTTTTTATTTTATTTTATTTTTTAGTTTTTTGGGGTTTTTTTTTGTTGTTTTTTTTTTGTCAGAGAGGGAGAGAGCGAGCGAGCACAGGCAGAAAGAGTGGCAGGCAGAGGCAGAGGGAGAAGCAGGCTCCCTGCCGAGCAAGGAACCCGATGTGGGACTCGATCCCAGGACGCTGGGATCATGACCTGAGCCGAAGGCAGCCGCTTAACCAACTGAGCCACCCAGGCGTCCCCCCCCCTTTTTTTAAGTAAAACCTCGCCCAACATGGAACTTGAACTCACAACCCACAGATCAAGAGTTGCATGCTCTACCCACTGAGCCACCTGGGTGCCCTGAGACTACATAGTTATTTCGTGAATTTACTGCATTCTATTCATCATGAATTTCTTTGTGTTGATGAAAGGCTGAACGCATGTTAAAGGTTTTCTCACATTTCTTAAACTTGTAGTGTTTTTCTCCCGTATGGGTTTTCTGGTGTTGAATAAGAGATGAACTCTGGCTGAAGGCTTTGTCACAATCATGGCATTTATACGGTTTCTCTCCAGTATGAGTTCTCACGTGCTTTGTAAGAGATGAGCTCTGGCTGAAGGCTTTCTTGCAGTCTTTGCATTTGTAAGGTTTCTCTCCAGTATGAATTCTCTGATGTCTTACAAGAGCTGAGCGGTCACTGAAAGCTTTCCCACATTCATTACATTTGTAAGGTTTCTCCCCAGTATGGGTTCCTTGGTGTTGAATAAGAGCTGAACAGTAACTGAAGGCTTTCCCACATTCACTGCATTCATATGGCTTTTCCCCTGTATGAGTTCTCTGATGTTGAGTGAGGCCCGACCTGTCACTAAAGGCTTTCCCACACTCTGTACATCCATAGGGTTTTTCTCCAGTATGAACCCTTTGATGTTTAATAAGGGATGAGGTATCATTGAAAGCTTTCCCACATTCCTTGCATTTATAGGGTTTCTCTCCAGTATGGATTCTGTGATGTTGAATAAGGTATGTGCTTTGGTTGAAGGCCTTCCCACATTCATTGCACTCATAGGGCTTTTCTCCAGTATGAATGATATGATGTTGGATGAGAGCTGACCGATGACTGAAAGCCTTCCCACATTCGTTACACTCATAGGGTTTCTCTCCAGTATGAATCCTCTGATGCTGAATAAGTGATGAGCTCCGACTGAAGGCCTTTCCACACTCATTACACACATAAGGCTTCTCTCCAGTATGAATTCTCTGATGGAGGTTGAAGGCTGAGTAGTAACTAAAGGCCTTCCCACATTCATTGCACTTCCAAGGCTTTTTCACTGAGTAAATGTGATGTTGAATTGGGCTTGAACTTTCACCAGTCTCACTACAATCCTCCACAGGGTTTTTCTTGCATTTAATTATGATTTGCTTTAAATCTTTCTTCTGATTTCCTTGCTGCCTTTCTAATGTGTCTTCACATTGCCAGGTTTCTATCAGTCTGGAGTCCCAGGACTCATCCTTCTTAAGTCTCTCCATTATCAGATCTCTTTCAGATGACATTTCATCATAAAGTCCCTGCTTTAGAAAGCATTCTTTAGTTTCAGGTATAGATTCAGAGTCTGAAATAAAAAGTACAAATATTTGTGTTCTCTGTGTTGAAAGAAAAAATGACTGAGTTGGCAAGAGGAAAAGAAAATAAAAATCACACTTATTAAACATGTTTTTAGCATGTTTTCAGAAAGCACCTCCTGGGGGCACCTGGGTGGCTCAGTTGTTAAGTGTCTGCCTTCGGCTCAGGTCATGATCCCGGGGTCCTGGAATCAAGCCCATCGGGCTCCCTGCTATATGGGAAGCCTGCTTCTCACTCTCCCACTCCCCCTGCTTGTGTTCTCTTTCTCACCATCTCTCTCTCTCTCTCTCTCTCTCTCTCTCTGTCAAATAAATAAATAAATAAAATCTTAAAAAAAAAAAGAAAGAAAGAAAGAAAGCACCTCCTGGCAATGGCAGAGGGAGTCTCAGGGACTAACAGAGATGGGAAAATGGCTAGTATAAGACACAAGAAGAGGACGATGAGGGTCTACCTAAGAGAATGGAAAACTGAGCAGACAAGTCAGGAAGGAGGAGAGCCTGACAGGATGTGAATAAACATTGATATAAGATATCTGAGGAAGGGTGGGAAGAGGAAAAATTGAGATTGGGCAGTTTTGAAAAAGTACAAGACCAAAAAAAATCACTTCTAATAATCACCTGGAAATAACCACTTTTTGACTTTTTAAATAGTTCCCTCTGGTCCCCCCTTTTTTCTTTTTCTTTCTTTCTTGAGAGAGAGAGAGAGAGAGAGAGCATGGGGCAGGGGGTGGAGGGGCAGGGGGAGAGGGAGATGGAGAGGGAGAGAAAGACTCTAAAGCAGGCTCCATGCCCAGCATGGAGCCCAGTGAGAGGGCTCAATCTTACAACACTGAGATCATGATCTGAGCTAAAATCAAGATCAGACGCTTCACCGACTGAGCCACCCAGGTGCCCCACTCCAGTCCCTTTTTAAGGCACAGATTTTTTTCATGTTCACCATACACTTTATTTTTTTTTACCATACACTTTAAATACGATTTTGTGTTTCCACTAACCACTGCCCCCTCCTTTCCTTCCTTCTCTCCTTCTTCCCTTCCTTTCTTCCTCCTTTCTTTCTTCCTTATTTTTTGTCATGCCCAAATTTCTCAAAAAGGTTTCATACATTTTCTTATCACATCCTTGCTCCTGTTCTCACTGTAGTCTGGCTTCTCTCCCTACTGCTCAGTTGCAACTGCTCTCACTGATGTTACTAACCATTTAGAGGTCACCCAAATCCAGTGGATTGTTTTCATTCCTTGTTTAGCTTGGCCTCTCAACAGCACTTGACAGTGGTGACCATGCCTCCTTCCTAACAACATTCCCCCCCACCTTTTCTTCCCCAACTTCATTCGGATATAATTGACATGTGTTCTCTCTTGACTTCTGTGATTCTAAGCTGTCAAGGGTTTACTCCTGATGTCTATTTATTTGGGACTTCTTCTGTTTCTTCTTCTTAAATGTTGATGTTTCTTGGTATTCAGTTTAACCTCTCCTTTGTTGCCCCTCCCCATCCCCCACAACATTGTCTCCATTAAAGATTTCATCCAGTCCATGGTATTCATTGCTTTTTTAGAAAAATTGAAATATACTTGACATGTAAATTTAAGGTACACAACATGGTAATTTGATGTATTCATATAATATGATTGCTGATGTAGTGACAGAACCGCAATTACATCACATATTTTCACGCAATTATCCTCTTTCTCCTGACAGTTTATCTTTGTTCTGTAAAAGAACTGGTGACAGGGCACTTGGGTGGCTCAGTTGGTTGAGCATCTGCCTTCGGCTTGGGTCATGATCCCAGGGTCCTGGGATCAAGCCCCGTGTTGAGCTCCCTGTTCAGCAGGGAGTCGGCTTTTCCCTCCCCCTCTGTCCCTCCCCCTGCTCATTCTCTCTCAAATAAATTAATTAATTTTAAAAAATGTATCCAAAGCATATGCTGTCCACAAGAAACTTACGTTAAATAGGTTTTTAAAAATAGAAAAAATATACTATCTAGAGCAATCTATACTTTTAATGCCATTCCGATCAAAATTCCACTGGTATTTTTCAAAGAGCTGGAACAAATAATCCTAAAATTTGTATGGAATCAGAAGAGACCCCGAATTGCTAAGGAAATGTTGAAAAACAAAAATAAAACTGGTGGCATCACGTTACCTGATTTCAGGTAACTACACCAAGTATCACCAAGACAGCATGGTACTGGCATAAAAACAGACACATAGACCAGTGGAACAGAGTAGAGAGCCCAGATATGGACCCTCAACTCTATAGTCAAATAATCTTCGACAAAGCAGGAAAAAATATACAGTGGAAAAAAGTCTCTTCAATAAATGGTGCTGGGAAAATTGGACAGCTGTATGTAGAAGAATGAAACTCGACCATTCTCGACCGTACACAAAGATAAACTCGAAATGGATAAAAGACCTCAATGTGAGACAGGAATCCATCAGAATCCTAGAGGAGAACATAGGCACAGCGCTTCTTTCAAGATATGTCTCCAAAGGCAAAGGAAACAAAAGTGAAAATGAACTTTTGGGACTTCATCAAGATCAAAAGCTTCTGCACAGCAAAGGAAACAGTCAACAAAACAAAGAGGCAACCCACGGAATGGGAGAAGATATTTGCAAATGACAGTACAGACAAAAGGTTGATATCCAGGATCTATAAAGAACTTCTC
>PISX010026531.1:0-24343 GCA_004024625.1 Mellivora capensis | reverse complement strand
AAATGACAAAACATACCATTTTACCTTCTCACCAGCAGTGAATGAAGATTCCAGTTTTCCACATCCTGTCAGCAGTTGTTACTGTCTACCTTTTTAATTATACCTATTGTATGTAGTAGGTATGAAGTGGCACCTTTTTATGGTTTTGATTTGTATTTCCTTTGTGTCTAATAATGCTGAATATCTTGCTACTTGCTTATAGGACATTGTATATCTTCTTTGGAGAAACGTCTATTCAAATCCTTTGCACAGTTCTTTTCTTTTTTTTTTTTTTCCTTTGCCCAATTCTTAATTGACTTGATTTGTAAGAATTTTTTAATATATTCTGAATAGTAGACCTTATCAGATATATGATTTGAAAATATTTTCTCCTATTCTCAGGTTGCCTTTTCCTTTTATTGATGATGTCTTTTGAAGCATAAAACCTTTAAATTTTGATGAAGTCATGTTTATTTTTTTCCTATTTTTGTGTTTTTGGTGTTGTATCAGAGAAACTATTGTCTAATCCAGTGTTTCACAGAATTATTCCTATGTTTTCTTCTAGAAGTTTAATAGTCAAAAGACATTAAGGAAGCAAAAATATTTTCAAATCATATCAGTATATTGATCAGGAGCCAGTATCCAGGATCTATAAAGATCTAATTTGAACCAAATTTGTGTATGTGTGACGTATAATGTCCATCTTCATACTTTTGTATATGGATATCCTGTTATTCTAGCACCATTTTTTGAAGACTATTCTTTCCACATTGAGTTGTCTTGGCACGCATGTCAGAAGCATTTGTTTATAAAGGTATGGGTTTATTTCTGTTTTCTTTCCCTTTTTTTTTTAAAGATTTTATTTATTTATTCATGTGGGCGGGGTGGGGGTGTGGGTGGGTAGGCAGAGGGAAAAGCAGGCTCCCTGTGGAGCAGGGAGCCCGATGTGGAACTCATCCCAAGACCCTGGGATAATGACCCAAGCCAAAGGCAGATGCTTAACCAACTGAGCCACCTAGGCTCAGTTTTCTTGATATATTAAGCATTATGGGGGGGTATATGTGGTATTTAAACCATATTTCCCTATTCTAAATAGTTTCCTGAAAATAAATACCATTAAATTTGTTGATGTCATTTTCTTCTATGAGTGCAAGATTTTTTTTCTTTTTTAAAGGGAACAAAATATGGATGGCTGGTTATTGAGTGTGATATTAAAAGCTTGTTCTTGGGTAGTCCTGTGGTAGAGAGATTATTTTTGTGGAGTGATAATATCGTCAATTTTCAGTTATTTTTCCCATTTCATGAGGCCAAAGTTTTTGTTTTTTTTTAATTTTTAAAATTTTTTAAAAAATTTCTTTATTTGTCAGAGAGAGCGAGCGAGTGAGCACAGGCAGACAGAGTGGCAGGCAGAGGCAGAGGGAGAAGCAGGCTCCCTGCCAAGCAAGGAGCCCGATGTGGGACTCGATCCCAGGATGCTGGGATCATGACCCTAGCCGAAGGCAGCCGCCCAACCAACTGAGCCACCCAGGCGTCCCCCTTGTTTTCCCTTTTAAAAGTAGCTGTTTTCCTATACTTTCCTCACACAACTGCTTTTTAAAAAAAAAAGTTATAAGACCACTGATTTCAAGAGTACTCTTCAAGTTGGGGCACCTGGGTGGCTCGGTCGTTAAGTGTCTGCCTTCCTCACAGGTCATGATCCCAGGGTCCTGGGTTCGAGCCCCACATCGGGCTCCCTGCTAGGTGGGAAGCCTGCTTCTCCTTCTCCCATTCCCTCTGCTTGTGTTCCTTCTTTGTGTTTCTCTATGTCAAATAAATAAAATCTTTAAAAAAAAAAGTACTCTTCAAGTAACCAAAAATCTATTTATTGATTCATCATCTGAAAAATTAGCTCATCTTTTTATATCGGCAATTATTTCTATCCTTTAGAGTACAAATATCAACAAAGAAGAAAAAAAGCAGAGCAAATAATCTACATTATTATGATCCACAATATTCAAGTGGAAAATATAAATCTTCATTCTCTCATCCTGTTATTGCTTTATCTAATTGAAACTTCAAGTCTTCTGGGGAGGGGTAAAGTCCACTGTTATAGTGTCATTGTGTATAAATAGCATAAAACACACATTTTAAAATAGTGTGCACATTACTAAAAGCCTAAAGAAAACACTACCAGATATGGGGGAGAGGGGATTCCACACTATATTGATTAGGAAAGTTTTTGGTTTGATTATTTGGATGACAACTAGAAATACCTTCCTCAGAACAGAAGCTAAAAAGACCTGTAATAAAACACTGTAAAGGGGCGCCTGGGTGGCTCAGTGGGTTGAAGCCTCTGCCTTCGACTCAGCTCATGATCCCGGGGTCCTGGGATCGAGCCCCGCATCAGGCTCTCTGCTCAGCAGGGAGCCTGCTTCTCCCTCTCTCTCTGCCTGCCTCTCTACCTAGTAGTAATCTCTGTTTGTCAAATAAATAAATAAAATCTTAAAAGTCCGCTCGGTGGGGAGCCTGCTTCCCTTCCTCTTTCTCTGCCTGCCTCTCTGCCTACTTGTGATCTCTGTCAAATAAATAAATAAAATCTTAAAAAAAAAAAACTGTAAAAATCTATGTAAAAGACTAAAAATCTAATTTAAACTAAGAAGTAACTCTATACACTGATTTTTAAAAAATTGTTTCCTCTGTGAATAAATATACTAATAATGAGATATCTACCTCTAGATCCTTTAAGACTACATAGAATTTTGGCCACATTTGCATCATATTACATACCTATCGATTTTAATTCCATGAGAATATCTGTCATCTCGTGAAAAACTTTCACCATAAAATTGTTATTTGGATAACATGTTTAGAATTTGTTGAAGTGCATTAATTTAAAACTCCACAACATGATCACATTGGTCCTGTCACACAGCTATTATTTTCACACATTGCAACACTGAAATTGATCACAGCACATGAGCCATGAAAAAAGATTCCTCCTAAGTCCCATGTTTCTAGCACCTTTAGGAAATAAGGTTTTCTTGCCTTACTTTCAGGAAGCTGAAAAGAGATGAATTTGGCTTTGGTGAGATCAAGGAATAGTTAAGGGAAACCGGGTTTGTTGGCCTCTGCAATGGAGATATTACCATGGGTCTGGTAGCCTGTGTGTGAGTCTACATGTATGTGCACACATGTAAAGAGAAGGGAAAAGTGTGAATACAGTTCCATTCTCATATTCATTTATAACTAAGTCTTAACTAAGGGCAACTCTCTCTCTCCCCCTCTCTCTGACAAATAAATAAATTAAAAAAAATAATAAAAGGGAAAACAAGTTTTTAACTATGTCTAAGATCAGTTTAAAAAACAACAGTTCATCTTGGATTTAAAGTGTGTTTTCAATGTTAACTAAACAACCAGATTTTCCTGTCAACTTTGGAGACAGCTGAAGGTTAGCTTGATTCATGGCACAAGCAGATGGCACCCTGCTTTTGGCAAAATGGGCAGAAAATTCCTTAGGCACCCACCTGCATATGTTCTAGTTTTCATAAAGTCCTGTGCATTTTTTTTTCAAAGATTTTATTTATTTATTTATTTATTTTAAAAAAATATTTTGTTTATTTATTTGACAGACAGAGATCACAAGTAGGCAAGAGAGGCAGGCAGAGAAAGAGGAAGGGAAGCAGGTTCAGGAATCATGACCTGAGCCGAAAGCAGAGGCCTTAATCCACTGAGCTACCCAGGTGCCCCCAAAGATTTTATTTTTTAAAGTAATCTGTGCACCCAGCCTTAGGCTCAGACTCACAACCCCGAGATCAAGAGTCATGTGCTCTCCCAACTGAGTCAGCCAGATGCCCCAGTCCTGTGTATTTTTAAACTTAAGTACTCTCTACAGTTTTAACACATTTTGAAAAATTATAATTATTTTAATTTTATCTCCTTAGTTAACATATAGTATTATATTAGTTTCAGATATGCAATATAGTGATTTAACAATTTCATCCATGACCCGGTGCTCATCTTGACAAGGGCCCTCCTTAATCCCCATCACCTCTTTCACCCATTATCCCACCCACCTCCCTTCTGGTAACCATCAGTTTGTTCTCTGTAATTGAGTCTGTTTCTTGATAATAAACATTTATTAAAGTGGAAATCAGAGATAGCACACAATTTAGTCTTATTTTAGATTCTGTGACAAACCAAAAAATAATTTCAGACCAGAATGTAGACTGCCTTATTACTAGCAAAATCTTTTAGGTATAGATGTACCCTTGAGGAGAAAAGTGATCAGAAATATCATTACCAGAAGTCTCTTTCTTTTCATACCTTCAGCTTAATTTCTAGGGCCTGTTTCCTTTAAAGCCTGATTTGTAATCAGAAGCTTTCACTGCTGGTCTATGAGAGGGTGTTCCTGTTTTGAGTATGATATTCTCCATTCCCATGTCTCATTTTAAAATTTGGAACTGTGGTATGCTTTAACTTTAATGTGGCCTGCAGGGTCTCAGCAATAGTACTGCTAATTCTGGAGGCTGGTTGAATATGTTGGGCTCTGTATTACTGCCCATTTTTGCCTACAAACTTATGTTCAACCTCACAGCAGTCCATGGGGCTATCTGTACCATCACATGAGAAGTAGGTAGCAAGGTCACATTTTATGGTCATTTTTTTTTTTTGGAAGTTTTTATTTTTTTATTTGAAAGAGAAAGAGAGATAAAGCATGAGCAGGGGGTAGGAGGCAGAAGGAGAGGTAGTAGCAGACCCCCCGTGGTGCCGCCTCCCTCCCGCTCCCACTGAGCAGGGAGCCTGGTGTAGGGCTCATTCCCAGGACCCCAGGATCATAACTTGAGCCAAAAGCAGACACTTAACCAGCTGAGCCAACCAGGCGCCCCTATGGTGATTCTTTTATATTTTTATTTATTATTTTTAAAAACGATTTTATTTATTTATTTATTTGACCCAGAGAGATCACAAGGAGGCAGAGAGGCAGGCAGAAGTGGGTGGAGAGGGGGTGGGGAAGCAGGCTCCCTGGATCCGGCTGGATCCCTGACCCTGGTATTATGACCTGAGCTGAAGGCAGAGGCTTAACCCACTGAGCCACCCAGGTGCCCCTGATTCTTTTATTTTTATTTTTTTTAAAGATTTTATTTATTTATTTGACAGACAGAGATCACAAGTAGGCAGAGAGGCAGGCAGAGAGAGAGAGAGGAGGAAGCAGGCTCCCCGCTAAGCAGAGAGCCCAATGTGCGGCTCGATCCCAGGACCCTGGGATCATGACCTGAGCCGAAAGCAGAGGCTTTAACCCGCTGAGCCACCCAGGCGCCCTGATTCTTTTATTTTTAAAGTCATTTCTAGTTATTCTTATTACTGCTCTTTAATGTGTGGAGTCTTAGAGTTTGTCAAGTGTTGTACAGCTCATATATGGAAACCAAAGTCCTTAAGTACATTTTGGAACATGTATGATAATGTCAAAGTTAATTGTGGCTCTGTTATTAATTTTTTTAACTACAAAACTATTTTTCTTTTAGTATTTAAGAATTCTAGGGCACCCGGGTGGCTCAGCCATTAAGCGGCTGCCTTTGGCTCCGGTCCTGATCCCAAGGATCTGGGATTGAGCCCTGCATCGGGCTCCCTGCTCAGTGGGAAGTCTGCTTCTCCCTCTCCTGTTCCCCTGCTGTGTTCCCTCTCTTGTCTTTCTCTCTGTCAAATAAATAAAATCTTTAAAAAAAATTTTAAGAATTCTGAGACAATGAAGAAAAATCAATGAAACTATCCTTAGTTTTCATCTTTTATTAGGGCAATAATCAATAGAAGATATATTCTTTAACCTTAAAATTATTCACAACATGAACGCATAGAGTTGCCTACCTGCCCTATAAAACTGTGCCATTGATCTATTTTTTGACATTTTTATGACTACCTCTTTTTTCCTTAGTCATTGAGTACTTAAAAAAAAATCCAATACCTCTCCTGTACATTTGGATATCTTTAAGTCTTCTTAACTTGTAATGGTTGCTTTTTCTTCCCTTTATGATTGGCAAGTTCTATTTATAGTTTAGAAAATCCCCAAGGGATTGGTGACAGTTCTTATTAAAAGGTTTTATTTTGGTGAAGTGTCCATTTATTTTTATGTATCTTTTAGATAAGGGCTTGCTTGACTTTTTTAGTAGGTTCATATACTTGGATGACTTCACTTGTGAAAGGTGTTTGTTTAAATCATTACAGTTGACACTAACTGCCTTCCTTTTCTGGTATTTAATGAGGATGCTAACTACTGGATGGGTCTAAGAGCTGATCTTTATCTTTTACCCTTAGAGGGAGTACAATCCAAGAGATATGCAGAAGGCTTATTGGTCCTTCTAATGTCACACCCATTAATTGAAGATTTTTTTCTACAATTCTCAAGTTTGTGCCTTTTCCCAACCATTCTATTTATTACTGAAATTAGCCTTTTAGGGTTTGCAGCCATATGCTGAGTTCTGAATGTTGAGAGCAGTTGCAGTTAACTGCTTTCAACCTTTAAAATGAAGGCTATAGTATTTAATTATGGGACAGAACAGTTTTAAAATGGGGATGGAGTTAGGTGGGTGGGCCTTTCCAAAAAGCAACTTGTAAAAATTACTAGAGGGTTTATGCTTGCCAGAGTGCTGGCTTCTTAACATTCCACTTTATATTTTAAAGAAATACACGTCATGGAAGAATGGAAGGTTTAAAATAGATTAGCAGTTTGGCTAAGTGATTATGAATACATTTATTTCCACTCTTAAAAATACTTAATGTGTGACTTTTCCTTCACCATTCTCCTCACCTGATCTTTTAGATTTGTTTTTTCTTGTTTAGTTTAAACTGTTCCTCCTTTCTGAACAAATTGAAAATAGGCAATACTCTCTGTTACTTAGTTGCTAAGAAAGATTCCAAGACATTTGAAAGTAGATTCTTGGTCTGCATTTTATAGGGAATAAAATGTTGACCAGAGAACTAAACATTTATGAAGTAGACTAAAGGATTTCCTCTCTCTATTTTAAAAGAGAAAAAAAAAATATAGTAAATTGCCCCAGTAACAGGCTAAGTTGAGATAGAGACATTCTGTGGTTTTTCCCTGGAAGAAGTATGTTAAGTGTACATATATAGTATACACATGTTTTGGTAGGAACATAAAAGAGGAAGCTGCTAAGTTAAATCTAACAGCTGCTGTTGTGGGAAGAGCTAAGTCATAGTTAATTCTGCCATTGCAATAAAATACATAATCAGAAAAGGGAGTGTCTAATTAGAAACACACTTCTTAGGAGGATTAAAATATTTTTAATATTCATTGACATGTGCAGCTATTTAAAATGTTCTCTCCTGGTTTACATTTTCAAGGGGAGTTCTTTGGGGTTCTTTTCCTTAGAGTTGGTCCTTCTGTGTTCACGTTTTAAGCTGATTGTGTTGGCTTTTTTCTTGGAAAGACATGTTACTGATTCGCATTTCATGCTCTTTTCATATATCTTTTTTATTCAGGAATTCTGGTCTATATTTAGCTCTTTTGCAGATTTTCAGGTTTCAGATGTTAATTATTCACGCATCAGCATTTGTTTACAATTAAACACACACATACTTACATGCATGCACATATGTATGTACATACATACATACATACCAGCCTGAGTGTTTTTCTGTTTAAAATTATCAGCTCTTTTTTCACTTTTGTTGATTTAAGTGTTCATTATTTCTAATTTACTTTTTTTAAAATTTTATTTATTTATTTGTCAGACAGAGTGAGCACAGGCAGACAGAGTGGCGGGAAGAGGCAGAGGGAGAAGCAGACTCCGTGCTGAGCAAGGAGCCCGATATGGGACTGGATCACAGAATGCTGGGATCATGACCTGAGCCGAAGGCAGCTGCTTAACCAACTGAGCCACCCAGGCATCCCTCTAATTTACTTTCTATGACACTTTATCTTGGCTACTTTGGGGGCAAGTGGATTCATTTTGGCTCAATTTCTTGACACATACTCTTGTTCCGCATAATTTTAGTTGTCTTAATGTCCTTAATAAATTAATAATTATTACTTAATCAGCAGTCAGTAAATTTATACACCACTCTACACCAGTAGTTTTTGAGAGTATGGAGGTATTTTTATCTTGAGTATTATATGGCTGGCACATGCAATTTCTAATCCTGAAGATATGAGTTCAAAAGATATGGAATGAAACATAGGCCTTTTAAAGTAATCTGATCTATGAGCATGTTGTTCCTGTTCACTCTTAACTTTCACATTGGTATTGATTTTGTGTTGAGAAGCATCATTACCATGGAGCTCAGGCAGTTTAATCAGTAACTGATTTTCTGTCCACAAGGTAAAGGCTAAGGAAACATTCATAACCTGTAAAACTCTTGTTTTATCTGAGCAACTTTCTCTACAGAATGAAAATAATCATTGATACCAGAGTAGCTTGCCTAAAATATTGGCCTGGGAAATTCAAACTTGAATCTGAGCAGTTAACAGTTTCGAAGGAAGCAGGATTGACTATTTGAAAATGGTGTCTTGTCCACTCAGGCAATATTGTACCTGTGGTCAGTGTGGATGAGATCTTACTAGAGAGAAAAGGTTATGAACATTTTCTGTGGTTCTTTACTTAGTACTTAATATAGCTATTTTAATAAAAACATAAGCTATTTGAATCAGAGGGCCCACTTGGAGATGTTTTATGAAGTTTTAGCCTAATGGGGAGAGAAGATTGCAGAGTGAAGTCCTAGAAGCAGTAACCCTCTTGAGTGTTAATTGCTTTCTGTTTTCATGGTCTCTTATGGGAGTATGAGTAACCATGTCCATTATTTTGCTCTCTTACTTGGTTCTGTTATTCAGTGCTTTTAAAAAGGATTTATTATGCCTAACAGTTTTTGAATCATTAAGTTTACAGGCATATATACATTTTATATGTTCTTGCATAGTCTTTGTCATGTTCTATTTCATATATTTGCCTTACCAACACAAGCAACATTTTTTTCTTTTTCCCCTTTCCCTTTCTTTCCCCCCTTTCCATTCTTTTCTTCCTTCCATTCATTCATGACAATCTTATTCAAACCTTGAACTTGAGCAAGGCCTAACTAAATTTGAAACTATTATTGACTGTTCCCTGTTTGGAGAAGTTGTCAATAAGAAATTGATAGAGATGAAAGAGATGTCTCTTTCATATATTTGCAAGTCCTTTGTGCCATTTTATTTATTTATTTACTTATTTATTTGAAATATTTGGGTGCACATTTAACAGAACATTTACAGGACATGGATGCTGTAAACTGGAAAATGATGGTAAATCTAATCAGAGAGCATGTAAAATAATGGAGAGACAGGTTCTGTTCATGGGTTAGAAGACTCAGTATAGTAAAGATGTCAGTTTCTCCCAAATTACATAAAAGTTGAATTGAATTCCAGGCACCCTTGAATGAATGGTCCTCACTGAGCAGAGGTGCAAGGATGACAGCACAGTCCCACCACACCTCCTGCTGGTCTTAGGGCACTTAACCTGGCCATGGCCCAAAGCCCTAAGAGTCCTGCTGATTTCTGTAGCTTAAGAGGTCCCTGTGTATTCACACATCAGTGATCTGATCCACAGATGGTGTGATCCTGTACCACTACACTTTATGCCATTTTAATCTAATTTTTCCATCTAATTTCCCAACATCAATTATACCTATAAATTGGCCCTGGTAAGAGAGTTCCAAGGGTCAAGTTGAAAAGAATGCCACTTCTGACTATGGCCTAGGTAACTTGTAGAAATAATTGTGAACTGAGAGAAGCTGACTATAACTCTAGCCTCTATTATAATGGGATAGATAAAAAATACCTGACAGGGGTGCCTGGGTGGCTCAGTTGGTTAAGCATTTGATTTTTTTTTTTTTTTTAGGATTTTATTTATTTATTTGACAGAGAGAGATAGTGAGAGAGGGAATACGAGCAGGGGGAGTAGAAGAGGGAGAAGCAGGCTTCCCACTAAAGCAGGGAGCCTGATGTGGGGCTCGATCCCAGGATCCCAGGATCAGGACCTGAGCTGAAGGCAGCTGTTTAACGACTGAGCCACCCAGGTGCCCCAAAACATTTGATTCTTGATTTAGGCTCAGGCCTTGATCTCGGGATTATGAGATCGAGCCCCGCCTCAGGCTTGCTCTGTGCTGATTGTGGACCCTGCTTAAGATTCTCTCTCTCGGGGCGCCTGGGTGGCTCAGTGGGTTAAAGCCTCTGCCTTCTGCTCAGGTCAGGATCCCAGCGTCCTGGGATCGAGCCCCACGTCGGGCTCTCTGCTCAGCAGGGAGCCTGCTTCCCTTCCCCTCTCTCTGCCTGCCTCTCTGCCTACCTGTAATCTCTGTCTGTCAAATGAATAAATAAAATCTTAAAAGAAATTCTCTACCTCTCCCTCTCCCCTTCTACCCCCAGCCCACTGGTGCTCTCTCCCTAAAAACAACAAGAACAACAAAAACCCTATAAATTAATCCTATGCACTACCATGTAACAATATTAAATGCTGTTCAAAAAGAAGTTTGGCAGGTTTTCCATTTAAATTTAGTATTGCAATTCCTAGATTAGTGTTTTTCAGCCCTATCAGACTCATGGTCAATTTTTACAGCAAATCTTTTATGATGTTCTCTTTATCTTAAGACAGAATTCACACACACACACACACACACACACACCTCTGTGTGTATAGGTATAGATTAAATATATATTTATATAGTATACATTTATAGATTTACCTCACATGTAAGTTAAAAGTAGTTATAATGCCTTAAGTAATACAAATGAGGAATAATAAGGAAAATAATTTGGAATAATATGTACTTCAAGATGTAAATGCTCAAACGTGACTGCGCAAGAAGTCATGATAAAGTCCTCAGATGCTTGCATCTGTACATAGAATCATCACGATTGTGGCATTCTCAAATGCAGATTGGTAGAGGCATGTTTCATTGGTAGTTAAAATATCACAGGTAGTGTAGCCCCTTGCACATGATTTTCCAGAAAGGTGAACTACAATGTTGAAGTCCTAAACAAAACAAAATACAATCTTTATTTTTTTGGTAATTGCATTCTTAGAAATTCAGTCTATTTTAAAATTTTGCAAAAATACCTTTGGTTTATATGTGTAACATTTAAGTTTTAGGCTTAGGTAATTATGAATTAGTTTAACACATGAATGTCTGGTAGGACATCCTTCATTGTATGGGAATATCCCATATTCCTATTCCTATATTCCTAAGGTGTCTAACATACATGTCCCTTTTTTTATCCTTCCTCTCCAGAGCTGGGGACAAGAGAGAACTATAAAGCTTAGTGGCAACCTCTGGTTACTGTGGTAACCAAAAATACCTTTGCAGACTTCCAAAGCACTTTGGGGTGCATATCCCCTTTTTTTGAACCACTGCTGTAAGGGAATAATCAATGAGAAAAGAGTTTCTAACAGTCTAATATGTCTCTAGTAAGGCATTTGCAGCCCATTCTTGGTATTCCTGCTTCTGGAAATAGTGATCTTTACTATAAGATACACAGAATAAGTGAAATATAAAAAGTCATCATTACATTGAAATATGGCATGTGTGTTGGCTCTAAGTGTATAAATCTGCTGTTCTTTTTTAGGGCAAAGTGTTCTAACCTGGAGTTTGGTTACTTTCTGAAATTACAAAATTTGTGTGTATTTTCTTTTTGGGCAGATGGTCCATAGTTTTAAGTAAATCTTTAAAGGAGTCTCTGAGGTCATGGTGGAGCCTAACAAGTGTGGAAGGAGTCCATTCTCTTTCTTTGAACCTTGGAACACAGTGTAACTCCCTGAAGTTGACCAAGCATAGGGTAGCCTTTGTTACTCACCACTACTTTCCTTTTTGACCAGGAGAAGTGGGGATTAAAATGCTGTACTTGAGGAAATCCATTTTTGAAAATTGAGCCCTCTTGAAACCGTGGCGTTAAAACTCAGAAGAAAAGCTAACATATTGTCTGTCATTGAGTCTTTATCCTGCCACATTCCAGGAGAGGAATTTTAATTACTGTGTACAGCTTTCCAGGATATCAGTTTTGACAAACAAGATTTTTTTTTTAAAAAATGTATTTTATAGTGCAATCAAGTCTAACATTTAAAAGATAATTTAAAAATGACTTTTTGTTTTTCTAATTATTTCCATATGGGTGCCCACAGTTCATAGTCTGTGGACATTACTTTTAAGAGAGTCAGTGCATTGGGACAAGTATTTCTTAGTTGATACAGCCTCTTCCTTTTGCTTGTTACTTATTCCAGGAAGCTTCAAGAAAAATCTTTGTCCCTTAATAAACAAGAGTGATATGAAAAAAAAATTAGTATATATAATTTTTTTTCCCTTCTGAGAGAAGGTCAGCAATATTCTTAGACATTTATTTATTTATTTTTAAGATTTTATTTTTTATTTGACAGAGAGAGACACAGTGAGAGAAGGAACGCAAGCAGGGGGACTGGGAGAGGGAGAAGCAGGCTTCCCGCCGAACAGGGAGCCTGATGTGGGGCTCGATCCCAGGACCCTGGGATCATGACCTGAGCCAAACGCAGACACTTAACATCTGAGCCACCCAGGCACCCCTAGACCTCTTTTAAAATGCTTAATTTGGGTCATAGAGTATCTCCTCCAGTCTGTCTCTATCCTTCTATGTCCTAATAATTTGGTAGTTGGTTTTAAGATTCTTCTAATATTCTTCACATTTCTTTTAAATCATCATATAAGATTAATGTTTGCTTTATAATAGAGTTTCCACTGTCTGAAGCCGGAAAATTCTAAAAGTATTTATCAATTTTTGCTGAGACATAAGCTGTCCTTTCCTAATACATGTAATCCCAATGATGCCCTAACATAGGTATATGGGCTTTCAAGTGAGGATGAGTTTGAAGTGAAGAAGAGTTAGTAGGGACTTCTCTTTTCAGGATGGCACCTGAGTTGTGAAGTCCATAGGTTAGATGAAGCTGAACTGTTTCTAGACTAAATTCTCTAAATGATTAGATTGCTTTGAGAGGAGTTATAATTAGGTCAGTTAAGAAGGCCTAAACACATAATAAATGAGACACTAATTAGTTTCCTGCTCCTGCCTCTAGATTTAAGCAGTGTAAAGAGTTCATGCCTGAACCCTTTGACTTTGGCATTTACCTTCCAAGGACAATTGCAGGCAGCAGCTAGTTCCTTCTTGAGCTAAATTCAGCTGCTTCCTGAGCTTGCTTTAAAAAATAATCATCCTTGCCAGATTTCAGCTTCTGAGTTGCCTGTTTTCAAATCAGTAAAAATTACTGTTAAATCCTGATTGTTGTATATTGCTTACCTAGAGTCCCAGGAAACTTTAAGGAAAATTTTACTGTCTTTGAAGGCTCTGACACGCCTCTAATAAAGATAACTGAGATAGTGAGAATCACATTATCGAGAATAAGGAGGTTCAAGATTTTAGAGTTAACATCACAGATCTGACTGTTAACTTTGGGAGAACAAGATTTCCTTAATTGTTTCAGTTTTCTACTTAATAAAATTTAAGAGAATGATCTTAGATCCTTTTCACTTCCATGATTTGAATATATATTTTTTTCCTTTAAATAAGTATAAGAATGATTAATTATTCCCATTTAATCCCATCCATTTAACTTTGAAAATTTTTATTAACTTTTTTTGGGCAAAAGTCATATATGAGTCTGGAAAGCATTTTAATACCTATTAGGGTATATGATAATAGGGAAATCCACTTCCTACTCTGGTAGGTCCTCCTGGTAGATCTGGTAGATCCTCCATTTATTAGGTCTGTATCCTGGAGCTGTCCACGATTGCCCTTATAGCCATCCAGAAATATTCTGTGCGTACATGAGCACATGTGTGTGTGTGTGTGTGTGTGTGTGTGTGAATGCATGAATGTATCTCCTTTTTACCAGCTAAATATATTTATTTTTACCTTATTTTTATTATATTTTATATTTATAAAAAGTATTGGCATTCTTAAATTTTTTTTATTTTTATTTTTAAAAAATTTCATTTATTTATTTGACAGACAGAGATCACAAGTAGGCAGAGAGAGAGGAAGGGAAGCAGGCTCCTGGCCAAGCAGAGAGCCCAATGCAGGGCTCGATCCCAGGACCCTGGGATCATGACCTGAGCCGAAGGCAGAGGCTTTAACCCACTGAGCCACCCAGGCGCCCCCTTAAAAATTTTTTTTTAAGTAATGTCTATAACCAGTGTGGGGCTCGAACTCACAACCAACCATGCAATCAAGAGTCACATGCTTCACCGACTGAGCACAGTCAGGCCCCCTTAGTATTGGCAGTCTTTTGAAATAAATTACAGATGAATAATAATAGCTATAATTATTTAATTATAACTAAATTATTTAATTAATGCAGTGTATTTTGCTAGGCCATTACTGACTTTGATCCTTGTTAGAAAGTAATTATGTTCACTTAGTAGTTTTCTTCTGTTTTAAAGACAGTGAGAATGTAATGTGATATCATTTCTGAATTTTCACTTTCAAACAACACAATGATGGTGATGAACATTATATTTTAGATTTTTTTTTCCACTTAGTTCAAGTGTTTTAAAAACTTACTGTGTGAAAACCTATTGCATATGACATAGAAAGTGAGGTGATATTTTTTAGGGTCAAAAATTTAATGTCTAAAAACTATCCAAGTCTAAGAAACTTGTCAGAGCTAATTATGTGTTGCCTCTTTGCCTCTTAATCCATTGTTTTGTCTAGACAGTAAGTAATATAGGTAGCTAATAACTTCTCGTTACACCACCTTTCTACCTTTAGCCCACTGTCCTTTCATATATGCTATTTTCCCCTACTGGTATTTAGTCCAGTTATATATTCACACAAATACATTTAATGTGATTCACAAAATGCTCTAACATTTTTATATCTCTCATAAATAAAATATAGTCATGCTATTTAACCAGGATGGGCAAATACATTATACAGATGCCACTACTCTCTGGGGCTTCTGCCCTCCTGGCTGATACTTCATTAGTTCTCCCTCATAGCTCTGTCTTCCCTGAGCCTAGATTCAAACAGGATCTTTCTTCATGTGTGCTTTAGGTAGCCGGTACCAACTCCTCAGAATTATTAAACTGTCATTAAACAGTGATACGAAACTATGCAGATTAGCTGCAAATTTAAAGATGTGTTTGGAGGATTCTATCAGTGTAGACCTTTATACAGAAGTCAGTCTAAATTTTCTATCTACAGAATCTCCTTCATCTGATTATTTCCTTCAGTTTCTAAAGGAACAGTGGGTTACCTAAGTAGTTGATAGAATAGTGTCTTGAATACAGGGTGTGATGCTTCCTGAGTCTTTTTTGTTTTTTGAATGAGCTTAAGTTTTCAAAATACTTTATCCACATCAGTGTTATTTGGGATTCTGTACTTATGCTGTAATCTTGAATTTTATCTCATGTTGCTTTTTATATCTTAAAGCTAATTTTGTAGTAATTTGTGTATACCATTCATTCAGTCAGTCATTCACCTACCACATGCCAGAGACTGTGTTATATCTTGAGGTTATAATGGTGAACAGGAATAGACAAGGCCCCTGCTGTTGTGGAGCCCAAATTTTAATTACACTAATTACACAGACAATGAATATATAAAGTGGTGATTTCTGTCAAGGAAAGGAACATACCCTTCACTGAGAAATAGGGAAACCTTCTCTGAGAAAGTGATACTTGAATTGGGCTTTAGAGTGGAGGGGGCACTGGGAGAGCATTCAATTCTGAGGGAACAGCATGAGAAAGGGCCCCGTGGAATAAAGAATAGTGTATTAGAAAAATTTAAGAAAGCAAATAATGGGGGACGTGGGTGGCTCAGTTGGTTAATAAGCATCTGCCTTTGGCTCAGGTCATGATCCTAGGGTCCTGGGATTGAGTTCTATGTTGGACTCTCCGCTCAGCCGGGAGTCTGCCTCTCCCTCTCCTTCTGTGATCTCTCTCGCTTTTGCTCTCTCTCAAATAAATAAATAAAATCTTAAAAAAAAAAAAAAGGCAAATAATGTTGGGCATGGAGGGTAAACAGAGGAGTGATGTAAGATGATTCCAGAGAGGTAGGCAGGGAATAGGCCTACAGCTGTAGTCTAAATAACTAATTTAAATGATAGGACATGATTAATTCTAAAATATTTTGAAAATACTTTCTGGAATTAAAAATGCATACTTCAGTTATGTTTTAGACTAGAAAACATATCCAGTTTTGATATTCATTATTTCCATAAAGTTTCAAACTATTCATAGCTAAAACTTAAATCTCATATTGAAGGTCTTTGTTATTTCTCTTGTGATTACAGTATTCGAATTTTGTGTTCAGTATTGCTTATTAAATTGATTTTTGGCTTTAAGAGCATTAGTGATCTTAAGACTCATGTCAGTGGTAAAAAAGGAATTTGAGGGCTTAACACACTAGGGCAAACGTTTAGACATTAGATTATGATAAAAAAATTTAACCAATACAAGTAATAAATCAACATCAGAGGACATATAGGACTGAGTGGGAAATGTGGTACTGGCCACTTAAAGAATGTAAAAATAACAAATTATTTTAATAATTTATTTTACTTATGTGATGTTTGCAATGCAGTGATAATCAGAAATGAAGAGCTGGTATCTCTTTTAAGAGCTAAAGTAAAATACCATTGAAATAATTATTTAGCAAAGGGAGGGAAAATGGTATCTTTCTAAACATATTCATAAAATAAACATTTTTTACTCTGAGACACTTTGGAGGCATTATTGCAAGTCATTTCATTATGCATAAATTATAGGCAAACAATTTTGCTCAAATTTCTGAAGCCTTCAATAAAATGAGTTTGTTAAAGCCTCAAACACAAGTCCCAGAAGTAGAGGTTACAGTCCAAGATTATTGGTAATACTCTTCTCTTGCCCTCCTCTTTTAGGATAATATATCACACAGACACACACCAACACGCACACACACACTCTCTCTCTCTCTTCATAAACTTTGAATGAGAGAGAAAAAGCTCTGGAACATAATAATTTTTGAGATTGTTTTGCCTAAATCTAAATTTCTCTTTTCCCTATTGAAACCAAAATATTGGCTCAGCTGTCAGAAGATCTAAGTTCCTTAGATACTTAATTATGGTCACTGAATTGCCTCTCTTTATGATTTTACCATTCGTGGTACTTCTTCACAGGTCTTATGGTTTTCTGAATCTTTCCACATCACTACTCAAAAAGTTGCATTTATATGATTTTTAGTGGTGGCTGACAACTTGAGCAGAGGAGATAATAATTAAAAGGGAACATGGAAAATAGGAAAAAATGCAAAATAAATTGTTCTCATTAACAGTTATGTGGGCTTGGGGTGCCTGGGTGGCTCAGCGGGTTAAAGCATCTTCCTTCAGCTCAGGTCATGATCCCAGGGTCCTGGGATTGAGCCCCACATTGGGCTCTCCACTCAGCAGGGAGCCTGCTTCCTCCCCTCTCTCTGCCTGCCTCTCTGCCTACTTGTGATCTCTGTGTGTCAAATAAATAAATAAAATCTTAAAAAAAAACACCCCAAAAACAATTATGTGGGCTCTTATATAGTATACTGTGCTAATTTTCTCATGTATAGATTCTAAAGGACCCAACAACCCTAATAAAATCAAATTCAGCTGCTTTAATATACTTTTTACATTATTGATCTCATGGCTTATAGAGGTTTCATATAGCCAGACTATTTGTAATACCATAACAATACTGGTATCTGTCACATACTAAGTGTCTTTTATGTATCTGGCATTTTGCTAGATGTTTGATTTAAATTATTTGAAATTTTTACAACAGATTTGCAGGGTTGACATTAGTTCTGTTTGAGAAATTTGGAAACTGAGCTCATGATGTGTTGGTGAATATTTAACAACTGGCTCCTGGGTTAAAAAAAAAAAAAAAGGTTTCTGATTTGTAGCATTTGCTCCATTCTGTGATATAAATCCTCCGATCAAGCTGCCAACTGATTTCAAATGGAGTCAGTGGAGGGGACTGGGGGAAAGTTGGCTCTCCAGTAGTATGAGCCAGCTCTAGCGTACCACTTTCTGAGACCCTTCAGAACAAAGTAACTTCACTTTGAAAAAGACAAAATTCACACTCAGATTAGTCCACTTCTAAACACTGTGTTCTTTCTACAATACTCTTTTTCCTTTCTGGATAAAAAATAGGAGAGTATTGCCCTTTTATTTTGAGGAGGACAGAAAAAGCTGGAAGAGGTGGGGGAGTGTGGGGTGGGAGAAAGTAAGGGGGGAGTGAGGGAAGGAGGAAGAAAGGAACTTTAAGATTGAAAACTGAGAGCATCCGATGCACACCATGTTGGAGCTGGGGGAAGAAAAATATGTCTTGCTAAAGTGGTAACTCAGGTTTTATCAAAATAGGCAGCACTCTACTGTGGTTTTGTCACTCTCAAAAGACAGCACACAGAACTGATGATAATGGCTACCATGTCTTAAGTGGGGTTGTGTTTAGAAAACCCCCTTCCTGTCACTGATGATCTATTCTTGCCACTCTTAGTCACACCAACTTCAACCAGTGACCACCTACAAAAACAGACCAACAAAGTAGCTAATGTGGATAATAAGTAAAAATCTCTTTTTAGTATGATATAGAAAATAACCACAATTTTCTGGGGATGAAAAAGAAAGTCAAATATGCTGTCGCGCATTCAGCCCTTACAAAATTGCTTATTGTTAAAAATAACAGGGAGAGAGAAAACTTCAAAGCACATCTAGAATGAGTGTCCATTCACTTGAATTTTTCAGACTGACTATGAAATATTTATTAATCTGGGTGTTCTACCTATACAGTAAAATCCTATTATTATGTGTAGCTTTGAGGTGTAGAAGGTGCCAGATAAAAAGTTTTCCCCTAAGTTTCTCTCTCTTTTAAAGTCTTTCCATGTTTCTAACCAATCACAAAAAAGCCATATATTTTACTGAAATGGTCTGAGTTATCTTAATGATATTTAGCTTCTTTCATGAAGCATATACGGTCTAAGTTGAGTCAAGTACCAATAATGCTCAACAAGAAAGACAGCGCATTGTTAATTTTATAAATCTTTCCTTTTTTCACTCTTGCAAAATCGGTATCAAAAACATGACATTGGAAGAAGAGGAAAAGAGTGCTCCATTGCTACCCTAAACACAACTTTTAATTAGTTTTACAACTAGAAGTATCGAAAATGTTTGTGCACAGAAAAATATTAAAGTAATCCTGAACAGGGACTTTATAAAAAATAAGCATAGTTTACTCTATTACAAATAACCATAGCTCATAACCAAAGATACCAATTGAAACTGGAGAAAAGAAACCACTGAAATTCTGCTGGCCAATTTTTATATCAGATAAGTAACAGATACACATTCCTTTTTAAGTTGTTGGATTTAATAACATAGTGTTATTCATAATATTTTCTTATTTTTTTAGTGTATAGTCTGTAGTAATGTCCGCATTTAATTTGTAATATTGGTAATTTGTATATTTTTTCTTAATTATCTGAGTAGAGGCTTTAAAATTTTATTTATTTCTTCATGATAACTTTGGTGGGTAAAGTATTCTTGGTGGGATTTTTTTTTTTCCTTTTAGCTCTTAGAATATATCATGTCGCTCCATTCTGGCCTGCAAATTTTCTGCTGAGAAATCTGCTGATAGTCTTATGGGAATTTTCTTATATGCAGCAGGCTGTTTTTCTCTTTCTACTTTTAAGATTCTCTTTTTATCCTTAATTTTGACATTTTTATTACAGTGTTTCTTTGTGTCTCTTTGGGTTCATCTTTTTTGGAACTTTCTGGGATTTGAAGATTTTTTTTTTTTTTTTTAAGATTTTATTTACTTGAGAGAGAGTATGAGCTCTGGGGGAGAGGCAGATGGAGGGGAAGAGGCAGACTCCCCACTGAGCAGAGAGCCCGATGCAGGGCTTGATGCAGGGCTTGATCGCAGTGTCTTGGGATCATAACCTGAGCTGAAGACGGACACTTAACCAACTGAGCCACCCAGGTACCCCAAGGGCTTTGAGGATTTGATGTCTGCTTCCTTTCCCAAGTTAGGGAAGTTTTCACCCATTATTACTTCAAATAAGTTTTCTGCCTTTTTCCTCTTCCTTTTCTGGGATCCCTATAATACAAATGCTGTTCCACCTAATGTTACCTCATAGGTCTGTTAAACTGTCTTCTTTTCTTTTTTACCTGCTCTTTTTGGGTGAGTTCCACTGCCCTGTCTTCTATCTCACTGATTTTTTTTCTTCTGCATCATTTAATCTGGTGTTAAACCCCTCCAGTGTATATTTTAGTTTATTTTATTCTTCACTTCTGAGATTTCTGTTTGGTACTTTCTATTTCTTTGTTGAAGCTCTTGCTGTGTTCATTCATTTTTTTCCTGAGTTCAGTGAACATCTTTATGTCTGTTACTTAAAATTCTTTATCAGGTAAATTACTTATTTCAGTTTCATTAACTTTTTTTTCCCCTTTGAGGTTTTATTTTGTTCTATCTTTTCTGACATATTCCTGTCTCCTCATTTTGCTTGAGTCTCTGTATTTGTTTCTGTGTGGTAGGCAAGAAACAGTTATCTCCCTGTCTTGCATGAGTGGCCTTGAGTAGAAGGTTTTCTGATAGGTCCCAGTTATTGAGGGTGTGCCAAGACTTGTTCCAGAGGGAAGGATCTCAGCACCTAGTTTCATGCTGATTGGAAACTAGACCTCTAGGCAGCAGCTTTTAAAGTATGCAAATACTTACAGTCCTGTGGGACTGCAGTCATCGACCCTTCTGGCCTCTAGATCATACAATCTGGAGGGGTCTCCTTAGTGACGTTTTAAAAACTGGGGGCTCTAAACAAGTGTATGAGCATCTGTCTGTGAGGTACCAGTGAACTGTAGAAAGGCCATGTGAGAGCTCAAAGATGGTATCCCCTGGACCGTGTTCCATGAAAAGACTTCTGTAGCTTGTAAGTATCTGGTATTCCTTAAGCTTGCTCTTCAAGCTGAAGCTCCAAGTTAAGTAAATAGGCCTTTTGTACAGGAATGCTAGGTGTGTATTTTAGTGCTGTCTGCAGTGCCTTGAAGATAGTAGCATGCCAAGAACTTTCTCTCCAAGTTTTTCAGACCAACAGGGCCCAGAAACTCAATTTGCCTTGGCCACTGGAGCCACGCATTCAAGAGATATCCTTTGTTTGGTTGGGTGTCTCAGCCAGCTTTGGTGGGCCACCATGGAGTGCGTGGGGGCATGGTGCTCCACCCAGCTGGAAACAACTTGATATTTTGATATAGTATACATTGTGAAACCAAACTAATTAATGTATCTACCACCTCACATAGTTACCTGTGTGTGTGTGTGTTGAGAACATTTGAGATCTACCTTCTTAGCAAATTTCAGATATAGAAAACAGGATTTTTTTTTAAGTTTATTTTTCTTAGTAATCTCTATACCCAGTTTGGGCTCGAGCCCACAACCCTGAGATCAAGAGTTGCATGCTTTTCTGATTGAGTCAGCCAGCTGCCCCAGAGAACAGTATTATTAACCATAGTTACTATACTATACAGTTGAACTCCAGAGTTTATTCATCTTGTATAACTGAACCTTTGCACTTTTTGACCAGTATCTCATTTCCCCCAATCCTTGATCCAACCACCATTCTACTTTGTGTTTCTATGAATTTGACTTTTAAATTCCGCCTATAAGAGAGATCATTCAGTATTTGACTTTCTGTGTCTTTTTTTTTTTAAACATATAATATCCTCCAAGTTTGTCCAAGTTGCAAATGACAGGATTTCATTTTCTTCTAAGGTTGGATAATATTCCTGTGTGTGTGTGTGTGTGTGTGTGTCTCACATTTTCCTTATCCATTTATCATTGACATTTAGGTTGTTTCCATATCTTGGCTATTGTGAATAATGTTGCCATGAACATGGGGGTGCAGATATCTCTTCATGATCCAGATTTCATTTCCTTTTGATACATACCCAGAGGTGAAATTGCTGGATCACATGGTAGTTCTATTTTTCATTTTTTGAGGAATCTCCATTCTGTTTTCCATATGGTTTTGCCAATTTACATGCTCACCACCTGTGCATGAGGGTTCTGTTTTTTCTACATCCTCATCAACATGTTATCTTTTATCTTTTTGATAATGGCCTTTTTAACAGGGATAGGTAATATCCCATTGTGGTTTTGATTTGTATTTCCCTGATGATTAGTTGTATTGAACTCCCTTTTATATATCTGTTGGCCTTTTGTATGTCTTCTTTTGAGAAATGTACATTCAGGGCCTTTACCCATATCAGCTTATTTGTTTTTTTGCTACTGAGTTGTTGGAGTCCCTTATGCATTTTGGATATTAATACCTTAGCAGATATGATTAGCAAATATTTTCTCCCATGTAAAGGCTACCTTTTCACTTTATTGTTTCTTTGCTGTGTGAAAGCTTTTTAGTCTGCTATAATCTGGTTTGTCAATACTTCTGCTTTTGTTGCCTGTGCTTTTTGATGTCATATCCCAAAAATCATTACCCTGACCAATGTCAAGAAGTTCTTTTGCAGTGTTTTCATCTAGTACTGTTACTATTTCAGGTCTTAGATTTAGGAAAATGATGTAACACTTTTGGTGTTGACCTTGATCACCTGACTGAGGTACTGTTTAAATTTCTCCACTGTAATTACTTTTATCCTTTTTATTATCTACACTGTTGGAAGGAAGTCCCCTTTTCAGTACACTTAAGGAATGATGAGTTATGGTCTATATCCTTGAAGATGGAACATCTACATAATTATTTGAAATTGTTGTGTGTAGGAGATTTGTTATTTCCTACTTGTCCATCCCCGATCATTTATTTATATCACTATAAATTCATGGATATTTATTTCATATTTGGGTTATAATTCAATAGTACTTTATATTTTTTGTTCTTCACATTTTTCTAACTTTGGCCATGGAGAGCTCTTTCAGTTTGTTCATGGTTCTTCTTTTTGAGCACTTTCTTTACTTTCTGGCACTACAAGATGCTCCAGACCCATCTAATATATTTCGTACTTCTGTCCTAGAGTTAGCCATTTCTCCAAAGAGTCCCATTTCTTTTATTGGAGAATGGTATTAGAACTCAAGATTTGGATACTGTGTGTGCTTATTTATACTGGGGCCCTGTTGCTTCTAGACCCTCTCAGTGGACAAATGCATATACACATATTAGTAAATATTTCAGATGTAACCATGTGTATCTGTATAAACTTATGAGAAACATGGGTTCATGCTGATGCCTCCAGCTCCATTATTACTGCGTACATCATTCTGCCTTCCTTCCATGGCTTGTCTATAAACTCCCACTCCAACTCTGAGAAACCTTGCTCCCACAGTCTGATGGACGTTTACTTGTTCAATTCCAATATACATGTATAGAGATCTCAGAATTGTTAATCTAGATCTCTGTGGGAAGCAACTTTATCTGCTGAAGTATGGTGTGTATATGTAATTTCTTTGAGTGTTGCAGACTCCACTAATTTCCAGAATTACTTAGAGTAACATTTGTCCCCTCCCCAGCTTCCTTTAGTGAGATTGTTTCTTTCACACATTCCTATTAGACATAGGTTGTTTTATTACATTCTGTGTTTAATCCTGGGATCCCCCACGTGCCCAAATTGTTTGTTTTTAATATGTATCCTTTAAATGTGCTCATTTATGCTGTATATTTTTATGGGTTTTAACAAATGTATAGTGTCGTGCATTGACCATTACAGTATTACACAGCAGAGTACCACTTAAAAAAACTTTCCTGTATTTCAGCTATTCAACATTCCTGTTGTCTCAGTTTTCAGACAACTATTGATCTGTTTACCATCACTGTAAGTTTTGTTTTCCAGAATGTCATACAACTGGCATGATAGATTATGTAGAATTCTCAAACTGGTTTTGTTCACTTAGTGTACACTTTTATTTCACTTAAGGTACATTTAAAATTCATGTCTTTGTGTGGCTTGCTAGTTCATTATTTTCTTTTGTTGAATAGCTGCTATCTATTGAAGGACTTGTGGTTGTTTCTAGTTTTTGGTGATTATACATAAGGCTTCTAAGAACATTCATGTGCAGGTTTTTGTATGGACATAAGTGTTTAAATAATTTTTGTAAAGACCTAGGGGGATGACTTCTGGGTTGTGCGACGATGTATGATTATGTTTAGCTTTGTAAGACATTGCCAAAGTGCATTTTACAGTATTTGTACCATTTTGCATTCTTACCAGCAATGAATGATAGTTTTTGTTATTCTACATCCTCACCAACAATTGATATTATAGTTTTTTGGATATTAATTATTCTAATAGGCGTGTAGTGATATCTTATTGTTCTTTTCATTTGAATTTCTTCAACTGAAGATGTTGACCAACTTTTCATATACATATTTAAT
>PISX010026530.1:0-24303 GCA_004024625.1 Mellivora capensis | reverse complement strand
AAAAAAAAAAAAAAAAAAAAAAAAAAAAAAAAAAAAAGCCAAAAACTGATACCTGGAAAACTAGCATCAAGTGAAATACTAGCAGGATTAGCATTCAACAAAATTGCTCTAATCAAGCAAAATTTCCTATTGCTGCATTCCTAAATACAAAATAACTAAGATTAGAAAATACAATGAAAATGTCACAAGTATAAATTAGCTGGAATTACATCAAAACATAGAAAATTAGGGACGCCTGGGTAGCTCAGATGCTTAAGCGTCTGCCTCCAGCACAGGTCATGATCCCAGAGTCCTGGGATCAAGTCGTTCATCAGGCTCCCTGCTCTTCAGGGAGGGGAGTCTGCTTCTCCCTCTCCCCCTGCTTCCCTGCTCATGCACGCACACATACGCTCACTCTCTCAAATAAATAAATAAAATCTAAAAAAAAAAAAAAAAAGGTAGAAAAGTATTGGATTATCCTGAGCAATACAGACAAAGGCTTAAATAAAAGTAAAATCATAGTTTGCTCCTAGGAGGAAAAATTTAATACACTTAAATGCCTCGTTTTCCCAAAGTAAGGTGCTTCTAATTAAAATCTCAAAGACAGGGGCGCCTGGGTGGCTCAGTGGGTTAAAGCCTCTGCTTTCGGCTCAGGTCATGATCCCGGAGTCTTGGGATCGAGCCCCACATCGGGCTCTCTGCTCTGCGGAGAGCCTGCTTCCTCCTCTCTCTCCCTGCCTGCCTCTCTTGCCTACTTGTAATCCCTGTCAAATAAATAAATAAATAAATAAAATCTTTTAAAAAAATAAAAATAAAAAATAAAATCTCAAAGACAATTCTTCTTAAACTTAACAAGTTTAGGGATTCCCTGGGTGGCTCAGTCGGTTGAACGGCTGCTTTCGGCTCAGGTCATGATCCTGGGGTCCTGGGATTGAGTCCTGCCTGGGGCTCCTTGCTCTGCAGGGAGCCTGCTTCTCCCTCGCCTGCCGCTCCCCCTGCTTGTGCACTTGTGCCTGCACGCTCTCTCTCTAGCAAATAAACAAGGAAAATGTTAAAAAAAAAAAAAAAACACAAAAACTTAACAAGTTTTAATATTTGTGTAGAAGGGCAAATAAGCTAAAAGAGCAAAAAAGAATGTCCATCACAATGAGCATATTAAACTGAATTATAAAGCTACAATAATGAAAAGAGTGTGGTACTGAACAAGATAATAGGACTCTACTATAACTAATTTAACATAACTAAAAAGATCTCCCATCACTGTGGAAAGGAAGAATGGGTTAATCAAGAATGATGAGATTACTAAGTAGAAACTGGGGGAGAAATAGCTACCTAAACGATTTTTAAGAAACTAAATAAAATAAACTAAAATAAAATGTACTTAAATATTTACTAAGCCTCTTAAAGAAAAAGGCCTTCCAAATAATAGAATAAGAAAAACAAAAGTTGAACAGATTTGATTCCTAAAACAACAATTTCTGATGTCCAAAAATGGTCAAAAATTAAAAGTTAAATAAAAGACTGGGGAAAACATTTGTAGCAAATCTAACAACAGATTAACATTTTTAATTCTCAGGCAGATCAATAAGAAAAACACAAAGGCCCTAACAGATAAGTAGGACAAGGCCAAACAAGTCAACAGAAAGAAATATCACTAATAAACAGGAAGACATTCAAATTCACAAGTAAATGTTTAAATCCTATATTCTATGAAATTAGCAAAAAATGTTAAAACAAGACCCAGTGCTTGTAACAGGATAGTAAAAAGGTACACTTATTTATTCATTGCTGCCCTAAATAGTCACAATTCTTATAGGAAGCAGCATGAGGAAAAATTAATGAAGAACCTATAAAAGATCCACACTCAATAATGCAGTAGCACTCTTCTTTTTTAAAAAGATTTATTTATTTTATAGAAGAGGGAGAGCATGTAAACAAAGAGAGGGGCAGAGGGAGAGAGAGATTCCTCAAGCAGACTCCCGGCTGCACAGGGAGCTGGACTCAGGGCTCCATCCTAGGACCCTGAGATCATCATCTGAGCCAAAATCAAGAGTCAGAAGCTTAACTGACTGGGCCATCCAGGTGCCCCTGAAATAGCACTCTTTCTGTGCAAATATTCTAGAAAAATAATCCTTTTTAAAAAGTTATCTACACCAAGAAGTTTACAGCAATTATCTGTATTTAAAAATTTAGAAATACAAGTTATAACAACAAAAAAAAGTAAGAACAATGGTTGTTATGTAGCATCCTCTTAACTGGTTGTCCTAAAATCAGTCTTCCCAGTTCCCATCCCAGTCCATCCTCCCTACTAACCCCAAGATTGTTTCTAAACATCAAAGATATCAAAGCTAAAAATCCTTCAATGATTCCCACCACCTTAAAAAAAGAAAAAAAATCTAACGACAAAACATAAAAAGTTCCAAGTTGGTTTGGTCCCTGTCTAGCTTCATCTTCTCGCCACTCATATCTAGCACATTAGGCACAAAGAATACATATAGAACTACAAAGAAATACTTCTAAATCTCCAGCATTCATTCAACAAAATGCCAAAACCTCTTAATTTATGCTGAAACAAAGATTCTGGCTTCCTAGAGCTTACAGCATAGAAACAACAAATATCCTTCATTAAGTTAGATCTGATACCAGAGGAAGAGTCTCTTAGTCACAGAGGAAAGGCCAACTCAGGTCAAGGAAAGTTCTAGGGATAAGGGTAAGTCTTATGCCGAACCTTAAAAGATGAGCAAGAATCTCAAGGGGCAAGGGTAATTCCAAATAAGTGGAATGTATTTATTTTATTATTCCACGCAAAATCTTAGACATTTTAACAAGCTCTCTAATAATTTGGAGTTCTGACATGTACTTAACCTCCCCCAATTTTTTCCTACCTCCTGGAGCTACTGTGAGAACTAAGAGTGATAATAAATACAAACTTAACACAGTGTCTGGCACTTAATAAACCTTCAAAACCTGTCAGTCATACAGAAACACACAACAATGCTGATTACAACAGTGCATTTCAAGGGTTCAGCGTCCTTATAACAGAAAGTAACAGTAAACAAAAACGACAGCAAAAAGACAAAAAGCAGTAAAAATGGGGTGAAACTACTATTACCACATAGCCAAACAATTCTCTATACACCATGATGATATCCTTATACTACACACTACAACCGACAGTAATTTATATTCATAATGATACCGAATAATAAATAAAATAGTAAGTTCTGTTAGATGTGGTATATTTGAAAAAAAAGGACATAGTACATCTTTAAAAGTCTTCAAAATCCTTAACAGACATCAAAAATGTCTACAATAAAAATCCTCTGTGCCTAAAGTGTGGCCTTTTGTTTACTTTGAAAATTGGTTTTATGCTAAATGGTAAGGAAAATAAGTGACATGGTAGTATAGGATAGAGCTCAACCAATAGGAAAAAAAGTAAAATCCATGATTAAAACACACACACACACCCTTTACTCACCAGTGAAAACCAAACTACATGAAGAACCCAACCAGGTTCCCCTGCGTGTCTGAATGTTACACTAGAAGAGGCAAGACAAAAGGAAGGGGCTTAAGCCACATTAGCTTCCTCCTCAAAACCAAGAAAATAAAATGAATTGGGGACATTCAAATCGCTAATGCCCCTACTTAGAAACCTGTGAGATATAATAAAGTTGTAATTTTTAAAGCTTTGAATCAATAAGATATACAGTAAAACATTAGTAAGGTAACCAGCATATCTAAAGTGGGACTTTTAAAGTCAATTTTCCTTTAGCTTTAGACAAGGTTCATCTCATTACTGCCAAGGGTTTTATAAATAAATAATATGAGGAACGGCATACAAAAACGTCTAGGTTACGAAAAGATCTGCAATAAATCTTCTGGAGAAGTAATCAGTTATTTCTCCATATCTAAGAAATTTAAATATCAGAAATTTTACTAAACAGCTTTTTCAAATCTTTGGTTTTTAAAAACAATAATGATATAAAAAATTACCCCATTTTTTTTTCTGTAACCAAATACAAAGAATATTTTCTATCCAAAGCATTGTAAGAAAAGTCTGTATCAGATATTCATAAGTATAATGTATACAAAGTTTATTTTTTTAATTTTTTTTAATTTATTTATTTGTCAGAGAGAGAGGGAGAGCGAGCGAGCGAGCACAGGCAGACAGAGTGGCAGGCAGAGGGAGAAGCAGGCTCCCTGCAGAGCAAGGAGCCCGATGTGGGACTCGATCCCAGGATGCTGGGATCATGACCTGAGCCGAAGGCAGCAGCTTAACCAACTGAGCCACCCAGGCGTCCCTAATGTATACAAAGTTTATAATCAATTCCCTACAGAAATAACAGTTGAAATTGATAGCTTTACCCTATAGCCTATTTTAATGATTAAGTGTTAATGTGTCATAAGACAAAGTACTTGATGGACCAAATCAGATTTTAACACCAACGGCCTGCGGAATCTCAAATGTGGGATTAAATTAACCCTGCCTCCTTAGCATTAAAAATACCAAGCTGGGGGCGCCTGGGTGGCTCAGTGGGTTAAAGCCTCTCTGCTGTGCGGGGAGCCTGCTTCCTCCTCTCTCTCTGCCTGCCTCTCTGCCTACTTGTGCTCTCTGTCAAATAAGTAAATAAAATCTTAAAAAAAAAAACAAAAAACCAAGCAGTTCAATAGGTGATTGTGGGCTAAGGAAAAATATGTGGAAAAGCCTAATATCTGTTGTGGGAAGAGACCTCATGGCTCAAATATTTCTTCTTCTTCGGTTTGTGTGTGTGTGAGTGAGAGAGTGTGTGTGTGCATGCGTGCGTGCGCGCCCTTGCGTCCGATCATGCAAGAATTATTTATACCTTTCAGTAAGAGGGCAACTCTATGGTAAAGATATAACTGAGTACAGTTCATAAAGCACCATGGAATCAAAGACACTCTATAAATTTAAAATATTAGTATGGTGCTGACTTAAAGCAAAGAACAATAATTTTAAAGCATCTTACAGCCCAAGTGTATTATAAACCAAATAAAAATTCACTGTGGGATGTGCCTTTTCTTTTTTACGTGATTTTCCTCTATTATGGAACCTGGATCTAAATGAACTGTTAAACACTTAGTCTAAAGGTATGCCAAACATTTCTTAAGGTCTTAACAAAGAATCAACTTTTTTTTTTTTTTTTTTAAACAAAACGAGGCCTAGGTTAAATATTTTATTTGGCTTCTCAAGATGGACTGAAAAGTTGGGCACCAGCTCCAGACCAATTCCTGGACGCACATCAAACACAGCCCTGTCATTTATCCAGTCAGTCAAAACAATCTTTTCCATCTAACCCTTTAATGTTTATGTCCTGAAAAGCTGCTAATTGAATCCAGCTCTTGAAATCTATTTGTTAAAATCTATACCATCTAATTTGTAAATGGACAAAAATGAAAAAATATAAGTTACTTTCCTGGCAAAATAGAATAGAAGCCACCAAATGTAACAAAAAAAGAGAGGGCAGTGTTTTTTAGTATCTGAATAGTTTTTTCTTAAAGTATGACAGAGACAAATACCCAATGGTTTTTAAAAATTGAGAGTACCTCAAACTGTTTTTACAATTAAGGGGACAAAGTGTATTTAATATTCCTCAGAAAAATCTAAAAATACAAAACTCACTCTATAAATTTAGTCCAGTGTTCCCTCTCCCCAGCCCCAAAAAGAAGTGTCATCTTTTCTCCTAAGTTTACTCATGAATTTTTATAATGTATCATAGGATGTAAAGAAACCACAAATAAACACTTTAAGATCTACTGAGTCACACTAAAAACTTCAAATTCATTATATCTGCAAAAAAAAAAACCAAAAATATTTGTTTTCTCCCTCATTTTCTCATTATGCACATAGCCTAGGAGGAAGTAAATGGCCAAAAGCCTATTTCTGATGCTTTTTACACACCTGGAAACACAGATTCTTTCCATGAGCACTGCCACAGGACTGACTGCTGAGAGGGAACATCAGTAGGTAATTCTAAAGCAACAAAGATCCCTTATAAAGGTTCCCTAAGAAAACGAGGAAACTGAATGGAGGCCATGTTGCTGGGGGGGGGGGGGGAGTCCCCAATACTGGTTTTCCATTTAGAACCACTCAGTTCATAATTCCTGCTATTTTCCCCAAGGAGTTTTCCCCAGTTAAAACTCAAAAAAGTCATATTTTTAAAATCGCAGCCAATTTATAGTCAGGCTAATTTCTCAAATACCAAATTCACTGCAAGTTTTTATCTCTAAAGTTCAGCCAGTGGACTGGGACGTGACACACAAGCATTCAATTACAAAATTAGTCCATATAAATCTCATCGTCTAGTGTAAACATAATCACAGTTTATTCTCACACGCGCGTGCGCACACAGATACACACAGAACCTCTAAGGAAAATCATCTTTCTCACCATACACCCCAACGACTTGGATAATTTAATAGTGAACGGCGACACTAGGATAACTACAGTGATTTCAACTCCACTTTTCAAACCAAAAACAATGTGTCCTTAAAATAAAATGTCCTTAAAACGACCATGTAAGAATACCAAAGATGACACTGTGTAAGCAAAATGTACCTGTAATGTTAAAGATGTAATGCACTTGGATTCATAAACACTTTGTAAGAGAGGAGCCTTCTCCCTAGCAACCCCTCCATACATTCTTTTCCATTTAGAAAAGGTGAGAGAAAACTTCCCTTGCAAGTTTGTATGAGCAAATACTTAGAAATGTACCCCTCCCCCCCCAAAAAAAGTGTTCTTAAAGCAGGTCTAGAGTTAGAAGTGAGACACAAGTTCTGCGGCCTACAAGGAACAACCCCAAACATGCTACCCTACAATCAAACACTTCCAAAACACAGAGTGTACAATGAGCTGGAGTCGTCGGACTAGGAGGACACACCGGAATAACCCACCCCGGTCTCCTCCCCTCCCGAAGACCTGCGTTTCAGGTGTGTGGCACCGGCTGCTGTGGCTGGCGGCCGAGAATGAAGGTTTTTGCACGCAGGCTTAAGTGGGCGAACAAGTTAACAAGCCGGGAACACACACACAGAGACACACACACACCCTCCCGCTAAGCGCTCCATCTTTAAGGAGTGTTTACTGCGCGCAGTCAGCGGTCGGATTCAATAATCCCCGCCGCAGGAGCTCTTCATCCCCTCGAAGACCCCACCTGGGCAGCAGCCCAGGGGCCACTCCCCGAGGCCCCGGAGTGAGTCGTGCTCCTGGCCAAGGCTTTCCGATCTCAAATCCGCCTGCGAGTCCAACCGGGGCAGCCCTCCCCGCAACAAAAGACCCCCGAGACACTGTCGGCTTTTTCAAGAATTTCCCAACAAGGGCGAGTGGTTTTGCCATTACTCCCCCCCTGAACTAGGCCTTCCCATGTCCCCGACCCCTAATTCACCATTGATCCCGACCCTGGCCCTTCCCAAGGCCACAGGCACCCCCTCCAGCTCGCCCACCTCGCGGCTGCCCCAGCCCACCTCCCAACGCCCCCCTCACCTGTCAGGCGCAGCTTGACGGGCCCGTTCCTCCGGCCCCCGGGGTTAGACATGTCCCCGGCGGCGGGGGCGGCGGCGGCGGCGGCGGCGGCGGCGGCGGGGTTGCGGCCGCGGCGCGGGGCCCGGGGCCGGCAGGCGGGCGGGGCGGAGGCGAGGGCGAAGCGCGGCGGAGTCACCACAGCGGCCGGGGCTGGGGCCCGAGCAGCCGGCGCCGCGGCCGCCACGGCCGGAGGGTCCCGGATGTGCCGAGCGTCGTCGCCATGAGCCGCGGAGGGAGCGGGACGCCGAGCTCCCCCCTCCTCCTACTTCTCCTTCCTCGGCCCGGGCCGCACAACAAAGCGGCAGCCGCGGCCGACCGCGCCGCCTCCGCCCGCGCCCCCGCCGCCCGCACGCAGCAGCCTCCGCCTTTCCCTCCTCTCGGCTCGGCGAGGCCCAGGAGCCCACGGCGCTGGTCGGCCGAGGCGGGCGGTGCTCGGCGGCGCCGGAGCAGGACTCGGGGCTCGGCCGCTTCCTCCTCCACCCGCCCTCTTGTCTGAGGGAACCGGGTCCTGGGGCCGCCGTCGCCACTCGTCGGCTCCGGGGGGCGGGGAGGAGACGGGAGGCGGGGCCGGCGGGGCGGGGCCTGGGCGGGCGGGCGGGCGCGCGCGCGCGCGCGCGCGCGCGCGCACGCAGGATTCCCGGGACGCGGGGGCGCGAGGCACGGAGCCCGGGCCGGCCTGGGCTCTGGCGATGAAGCGGGGGAGGTTCGCTGCAGCCGAGGGTACCACACAGAACTTGGGGAGAGAACGCGCAAAAGAGCAAAGCGGCGGTGCCGAGCTCCGTGACACCGGGAGGGGATTAGTGTCCAGCCCACTTGGAGCTTTTGTCCGTGAGACGCAGATTGCATTTATTAGACGCCCACTGCGTGCAGAGCGCTCTAAGAGGTTGGGGCGAGTAAGGCTGGAACCAAATCCGCGACCCTCTGGGAATTTAGCGTCGGTGGGGTGAGGGAAGAGACCCAGTTCCCATACCGAGGGCTCCAGGAAATCCCCTGGGGTGTTTTTGCTCTTGGTATCGTTGTTGCCACCTCCATCCAGGACTCACCTGGTGGACGAGATCAAGTTACCTGCCTGCTCCGGCTCTTTTTCCAGCTGTATCTCCAAGGATAGGAGATTGATGGTAATACCTTAAAGGATTATTAGCAAGATAAACCTTGGAGATCAGTGTATGAAAAGCTTTTCATACAAGGCTGTATTTCGTTATCTCAGGAGAAAAAAAATAGAAAATGAAATAAAAATAAGTGTACCTTGCCCTTTGATCCTGTAATTGCACTCTTCGGAATTTATTCTTGATATATAATAATAGAAAAGATGTTCTTTGCAAAGTTCGATTAATAACAAAAGGGAGATGAGGGACCAACCTAATGGTGAATTGTATTACATCATCCCCATCGATTTTTATGCAGCCATTTAAGTGGCAATTACAAAGATCATATAATATGGAAGAGTTAAATAAAGTTTAAGGGGTGCCTGGGTGCCTCAGTTGGTTAAGCATCTTCCTTGGGCTGGGGTCATGATCCCAGGGTCCTGGGATCTAACCCCACAACTGGCTCCCTGTTCAGTGGGGCGCCTGCTTCTCCCTCTCCCTCTGAAGTTCTACCTGCTTATGCTCTCTCCTCTCTCTCTCTCTGTCTCAAATAAATAATTTTTTTTTTTTAGATTTTATTTATTTATTTGTCAGAGAGAGAGGGAGAGAGAGCGAGCAAGCACAGGCAGACAGAGTGGCAGGCAGAGGCAGAGGGAGAAGCAGGCTCCCTGCCGAGCAAGGAGCCCGATGTGGGACTCGATCCCAGGACACTGGGATCATGACCTGAGCCGAAGGCAACTGCTCAACCAACTGAGCCACCCAGGCGTCCCTCAAATAAATAATTTTTTTAAAAATGAAGTTTAAAAGCACAACAAAAAGTTTTATGCATGCGAAAGGATTTAGGACAATGAAAACCAAGAATAACAGTGGGAGGTGCATTTTTTTTTTATGTGCTTTGTTAGCTTTGCTGAAGGCTGTTATTGATGTGTTTTTAAATGTTTAATGAAGTCTAATACATTTTAATGCTAATTCAGTGTCAGTCATTCCTTTTATCGGTAATGTCTCTTCATTCTCCAGACAAAGTTCTTCAAGAGCATCTCATCTGGGGTGCCTGGGTGGCTCAGTAGGTTAAGGGTCTGCCTTTAGCTGGGGTCATGATCCCAGAGTCCTGGGATCCAGCTCCACCTCTGGCTCTCTGCTCAGTGGAAGACTGCTTCTCCCTCTCCCTTCTGCTCCCCCTGCTTGTACTCTCTCTCTCTCTCTCTCTTTTAAATAAATAAATAAAATCTTAAAAAAAAAAAATCTCATCTGGCTACAACCCTACAATTAAAGTACCCAGAAATTATATAAAGTTCTATAAGTTAGACTAGAAATTCAAAGGACAGTGCTAGAAATTCATTCAAATTCAAACACTCCGTGCCTACTATGTACAAAGCAGTGGACGATTTCCCTTAGAAGTGCTTCTTTGTACTACAAGAAGATATGAAGGGCCACTAATCACTTTGAACAATGGCTGCTGCCACAATTTAAAAGACTGGATAGACAATGGCAAGAAAATTTGCAAACTGACAGATACATATGCATTTGCCTTACTCTTAGGGCACACACTTTACTCCCAACCACCCACTACATAATTTGTAGCTTTATATTAGGCAATAGAATTTAGGATTAGAGAACAGTGGTGGGGAAGCTGGGGAGACTACTTGTTGAGAAGTTTAAAACGGTACCTTCAAATATATAAGTCACAGGGTGGAAAAATGTATACATGCTTAACATACAGAGGAGGACTCTGTTTAGGCTTGCCTGTGTATAGGTTTAAATCTCATTGTTTAAAACAAAAAATTCAGATCAGAATAACATTTTAAAACCATTCATACTGGGGCGCCTGGGTGGCTCAGTTGGTTAAGAGGCCACCTTCGGCTCAGGTCAATCGGGATCAAGCCCCGCATCGCATCGGGCTCTCTGCTCAGTGGGAAGCCTGCTTCTCCCTTTCCCACTCCCCATACTTCGCATCGGGCTCTCTGCTCAGTGGGAAGCCTGCTTCTCCCTTTCCCACTCCCCATACTTGTGTTCCCTCTCTCACTGTGTCTCTGTCAAATGAATCAATAAAATCTTTAAAAAAAAAAAAAAAAACCACTCATACTGTTAAGGAGAGCTAAACACATTAAATTTCAGCATTAGAAGAATAGCATTGCCTCTTCCTCATGGCAACACTTTCAGACATAAGCTTGAGAAAAAAGGGAGGAAAAACAATTCTTAGGGAATTCACCCTTTTCTTTCTCCCCAAAATAGAAATCCACTTGCAGTGTAAATCATACCTATGCATGTCTGCAATGGGTATGGGAATTGCAGAAAATCTTTTCAAAGCATTTTTATTCCCTTATGACTTCTAATTTGCTCTCGGTAGAATTGCACACCTTTTATCAAATCATTATTTTAGGCATCTGTCTCAAGTTTACTAACTCAACCTATTTCATACTAATAAAATAAGTCTCTTTCCATAAATGCCACGTAGTAGAAACTTCCAGTGAAAATCCTGTAACAACAACTCATTAAATAGCATTTTGGAGTGAGAGTTTTAAAGTTTTTTATTAACATATTTTAATCACTGAAAGTTGCACTCTTTATGATGGTATCCTAGACCAGAGGTGAAAATCTACACATGGTTATAAGAATATTTAAAACCTTTTGCTTAAAACATGTTTCTGTTTTCCAAGGCTAATGTTAAATTTGATGTGACTTTGCAAGAAAATGCTTACCATCTGTAGTTGGTATTTTTCTTCTGCTCCAGCCATTAATATATTTTTTTACATAGAAGCGTTGTCTCCAGTAATAAAAAATCTGTCTGAGGTAAGGCTATGTTAATAATGGTCCTCCTGTGAAGCTATTTTTGTAGTGTAAATTTCAAATTTAATACAGTTTATGCACCATGGAAAAAAGCAAACATCAGGAACTCAGCAGTTTCTACCATGGCTTAAAATTCAACATTCAACTTTCTTTAATGTTTAAAATATCATGAATTTAATTTAATACTTAGTTCTAGCTTCCTTCAGGTCAGCTTATCACTGATGAAGCGCCTAACCACAGCCCCCGTGTACTTAGAGTTGTTAACCTGACCCTCCCTCCCCCATCTCCACTCATTTCCTCTCTGCCTTTGCTTGTCCTCGGTCCTCAAGTTAGGTTTACTAAAAACCCGCATGCGCAGTCCTATCCTGACAAGGTTTAGAATTAGGTCACATTCCAAGCTGTTCTCTATGACCCCTTCCCTGACCCCCCTCCCAGCAGACCTGGTTCCCACTGATGAAAACTGAGGTCACATCTGGGGCCCGTGTTTCTCCAGGTCAAGTCTCCCCCAGGCCACTCACCTCACTCTTGCCTACAATGGTAGTCCCTAACCACATCCCCCTCTGAAGGAATCTGCCCCCCATCTACTGCTCATAGTGCTCCGTGCTTATCCCCAGAAATCCCAATTACAGATTGGGGGGTAGGGGGGCCATGAATTTACATTTCTAATGCTACTGGTAGGGAGAACCCACAGTGAAGACCACTGCCTCACATCAGGGATAAGCCCCAGTGACCCTGGTTGTACTAGGTGAGCTTGGCCTCCTGTCTGATTAAGGGATGACTGACCAACAGGCCAATCCAATTTTCTCTCCTTCGAACAAGAAATGGGGACAATGGGAGACTGAGTTAGTGCTGTGGTGCTTGGATGACAGGCTGTAGAATTAGCTGCTGAGAAAGACATTTTAAGGTTCAAGTAGATAAATAAAAGAGGGAATCAGTGTGTAGAAAGAGCCTAACAAAGCAGGCAAACCAAAGTGGGAGTAAGAGGTTTCATAACCCTGAAGAGGGAGACAAAGAGAATGATTGTCTAACAGAATTCCTGCCTTTACTCCTGGCCCATGAATGACTTCTTACAATTCATTTCCGAGGGATCTCACTGTGCAGAACAACTACCCCACCCCTACTTAAGCAAGTTTAAGTGGGTCTCGGTCCCTTGCATTCACTTTGTCCCCACTTGGAACACCTTTTCCTCTTCGGGCCTGTCCTAAACTCTTCTCCAAACCCCCTTCATTTTCTGCTCTGCTCCTGCCAGTGTTCCTCCCCAGAAGTGAGTCACATCTACAACCCAGACTATGGCTTGGATCCTACCACCCAGGAGTAGCCCTTCTAGAATCCAGAGCACTCTAATACCTATGGCTATTATGCTCTTGAGATGTGGCTGGCGATGTGCTGCAAGTATAAAATTAACATTGGATTTTGCAGACCTAATTTGGGAAAAAGGGAGGCAAAATGTCAACATTTTTTATATCAGTGGCATATGGAAATCATAATTTTTTTTAAAGATGTTATTTTTTGGGGCGCCTGGGTGGCTCAGTGGGTTAAAGACTCTGCCTTCAGCTCAGGTCATGATGCCAGGGTCCTGGGATCGAGCCCCGCATCGGGCTCTCTGCTCGCCAGGGAGTCTGCCTCCACCTCTCTCTCTGCCTGCCTCTCTGCCTACTTGTGATCTGTCTGTCAAATAAATAAAATCTTTAAAAAAAAAAAGATGTTATTTTTTGACAGAGAGAGAGGGATCACAAGTAGGCAGAGAGACAGGCGGGGGGGCGGGGGGAGGCAGGCTCCCCGCTGAGCGGAGAGCCCAATGTGGGGCTCAATCCCAGGACCCTGAGCCAAAGGCAGAGGCTTAACCCACTGAGCCACCCAGGCACCCCTGGAAATCATATTTTGGACCTATTGGGTTAAATAAAGTATTAAAGTTAATTTTCTCTGTTTCTTTTTACTTTTTTAAATAGGACTACTGGACATTCTGAAACCACAAATATGATTCTCTCTGTACTTCTGTTGACCAGTGGTATTCTAGACAGTGATGACCATCCCATTCATCTATGTCCAAAATACTTCCCACCATCTGGACTCCCCACCACTCTGCCCAGCACGTGACTTTCCCTGCTACTTTTTTAGATTTTATCTTACCCACCCAGGTTTCCAACCGACTTCTAGGCTAGGTCAGTTCAACAGCAACTATTGTAAGAAGGGGAAGATCTGGTGCCAAGATCCTCTTCCTGCTCCTACCCCACCTACCTGGTTTTGATTCAAACTGACGGTTGTGCATTACACCTAAACCTGATGATGGAGCAGATCTTACACAGCAGAGTCCCATGTCCGGTAGAGAAACAGACCAGATGACCCCTCTTTCGGATTGAATTATTTGCCCCAAAAGATATGCTGAAGTCCTAAACTCCACCCCCTGTCTGGGACTATAACCTTATTTGGAAATAGGGTCTTTGAAGATGTAATCAAGTTAGGAAGAGGTCATGTGAGTGGGTCTTAAATTCAATATGACTGTTATCCTTCTAAGAAGCAGAAAATGTCATCTGAAGACAGAGACCCACGGGAAGAATGTCATGTGACGAAAGAGGCAGAGATTAGAGTGTGCAGCTGCAAGCCAAGGAATGCCAAGGATTGCTGGTCACCACCCAAAGCTGGGAAAAGGCAAGGAAAGACTCTGCCCAGAGTCTCCAAGAGCGTGTGGCCTTGCTAACACCTTAATTTTTCAACTATGAGAGAATACACGTCTGTTGCTTTCAACCACTGAGGTTATCATACTTTGTCACGGGAGCCCTAGGAAACTAATATAACCTCCAAGTCCCCTCTACAACCAGTTATGTTATGCACAATACAGGCAAAAAGGTACCTTGCATGGCTGACTTTCATTATTGCTGCATTTACAATACGGGGCTTTTAAACAAAATAGAACATCCTGTGAATCAAGGCCATTTTCATGCACCCATTTGCAAATGTCTTAAGTACACAGACTACCCTGTTATATTGTAAATTCTGAGTTAAAAGAGAATGTAATTTGAAGAGATTGCATATTTTCCAAGGCCAATTTGGTGATTTAAGCATGGAAGTATTACAATTAAATGTTTGAAAAGTTATCTGTGCATGGATTGCTGTAAGCTGATCTCATGAAGCAATACATCTTTTGGGGATGAGGTAGCAGTCCCAACCCCGGGGGAAAGGGAGCGGGCGCATCACACGACTGCAACTACTTTGGACAACTGAACAACATGAGCAGGCTGAAAAAAAGTCATATCCAATCATCTTCAAAATAAAAACTGTAGTAGCTACAACACAAGCCTCCAAGGGCGGGATGGGAGGAGGAGATGTGGAAATATTTGAATGACGCAGTCTTTATGGGTAATGCAGAGAATATGGGCCAGAATGAGATCAACATGGCTCATAAGCCAATGGGGTCAATGTCAACCACTGCTTAGAAACCTTCAGTGACAATTCCTTGCCTCTCGACGCCAATCCAAACAGCCTTAGCGACATAAAGGAATGCTCATAATATAAACATATAAACTTTAAAAAAGAGGAAAACAAAAATATATGTGAGGAATGTTCCCAGTTCCAACTTTTAAATAAATATACATTCATTCACGCAAAATGATATTTACTAAGCCTGGACTAGCTCCTGAGCACTGTTCTTGCAGTCTGTAGTCCAGTAAAGGAAGACAAACGACACATAAAAGGCAAAGGGTAAAAAGGAACTATCTGTTGCTATCTAGAGAGCATTTCCAATGCTTAGGTCAAATCAATCCCTGTGATTCTCCAAAGTTACACTGAAAATGTTGAGAAAGACTTTACCTCCTTCCCACTAGACTGAATTAGAAAAGATAGGCACTGCTGGGCCATATTGTGGCCCTCAGTGTTAGACACTGTCTGAAACTGGAGTCAATACAGAGAGAGCAGGGCTAAGAGATGGAGAGATGGAATGTGATCCTGAGGATGCTGTTTGAGCCCCTGTAGCCTGAAGCCAACACTGTAGCTTGGGTCAGGTTGGCAGTCGCTTGCCTAGAAGAGTATTAACTGATCCACCCTGGGAAACAGACTCTTTGGGGCGAAAGCTGCAATTTGCATTGTGAACTAGGTCCCCATGAGAATCCAGGAGGTGAAGAAGTGACTGCAGGACACAGGCCCAGCTTTATTTACAAAAGCAGGTCATGGGCTCGATTTGTCCCCCCGGCCATAGTACTCACCCCTGCTCCAGATCTGGAGTCACAGGAAAAGAGAACGGTACCGTACTTGAGAGGCTCAATAGAATTCGGTAAAATATGTTTCCAAGATCTGTGAAATCTGAAACCATTTAATAGTTGAGGGAAAGGAACCAATACAATTCTAATAAGAGCTAATATTTATTGAGGGCTTACCATGGGCTAGATGCTCTGCTAAAGGGTATCTCACTGAGGATGCTTTGGTTACCAAGGAACAGGAAACCTGACTCAAACAAACTTAAATGATACAGAGGATTGTATTTCACACAATAAACATCTGAGATTGGGACGACTCCATAATTGGAGTCCCAGTGGTTTACTGATATGTTCAAGGACCCAGGTTGTTCCCATCTGGTGCTTCTGCCTTCCTCAGGGTTTTGGATGTACTTTTTAAAATTTACTTGGGGTGCCTGGGTGGCTCAGTGGGTTAAGCCTCTGCCTTCACCTTGGGTCATGATCCCAGGGTCCTGGGATCGAGCCCTGCATCAGGCTCTCTGCTCAGTGGGGAGCCTGCTTCCCCCTCTCTCCCTGCCTGCCTCTCTGCCTACTTGTGATTTCTCTCTCTGTCAAATAAATAAGTAAAATCTTTAAAAAAAAAAGTGAAGAAATGTTTCCCAAAATCCCTCTACACCAGGATCTTCCCTCTCATTTCTCACTGGTCAAAATTTGACCATATGCCCACTTTTAAACTAATCATTGGCAAGGCAATGGATTTCCAAGATTAGTTGAGACTAATTAGGAATCAGCTCCCCATCAAGGCTATGAAGAGAACGCAAAAACCATGCAGAGCATGTATGAATAACTGAATGAAATCAGAGTTCTGTTAGGAAGGAAGTACAGGGGGCCAGGAAAGGATATTAGAGAAGGAACCACATGTGATCTCATTAGGTAATATTCTTTTACACAATTGGAGAAAATTAAGTTCAGAGAGAGGAACGTGACTTGCCCAAGGTCATACAGCAAAGAAGTGGAAGAGACTGGATTCAGACCCAGGTCTGCGAACACAATGCCCAGCACCCCAACGACCACACTGAAGTGCTACAGCCAAGCCGAGGAGGTCAGGGAAAGCCCGAGAGCTCCAAAGGTTGCTTCAAAAATCAAGTACAACTGAGCCAGTAATTAAACTTATGATGTGACCAGACCTCTCTAGCAGGGTGTACCACCTTGCTTTTGCTGTGTAACAAACAACCTCAGAATTCAGTGTGTAAAACCACAGTCATTTATGTCACTCACAGTGATAGGGGTCGGCAATTTGGGCTGGGCTTCTGGTCTCAGCTGGACTCACTTACTCATGTATCTTTAGTCAGCTGCCCATTAGCTAGCAGATCAAAGAGGGCCTGACTAGTCCAAGACAGACTCAAGTAAGATAGCTTGCCTTTGCTTTAGGTGGTCTCTCGTTCCCTGGCAGGCCAGCCCAGTTTCTAGCAGTTTCTAATGCGCCATTTGCGATTATAGTATAGCTAAGCAATCTTTAATATATTGCTTACTTAGAGGCTGATCACAGGGCCAAGGGGAAGAGTGGAAATATAGAAGACCTCTCAAGTGCTAGCTCAGATTCAGGAAGAGTTACTTTTTTAATAGGGACTGAGAGGAAAGAGGATTTTCTTTCCACATTCCGAAGAAAGGCTGAAGCTATAACATTTTCATGCAACCATAGTATGTCCCCCTCCCAAGTTTGTTGTTCAGGGAGTGTTCGATAGCTAGGCCTATTTCATGGCCAACATGACCTAGGCTCCCAAAGGACAAGGACTCTTAATCACAGCTGACAGATGATGTAAGAGGTGAACATGGTTTTAGCACAGGAAGCTAGAAAAGCAGCACCATGGTCCATGGATTGAGGCTGGACAAAGACAACATAAGGAGAGCATCTGAAAACCAAATATTTAAACCCAAAGACAAAATTACATCCAGTCAATTCATGTCCCTACCAAAACATGTATCATATAAACAATCAAGAGACCAGAGCTGTATTTTCTACTATCCTGGTAAAGTAAAAGTAAATATAAACTATACATTCATTTATCAAATCTATTATGCCAAATCCTGTCAAACTTGAAATGAATGGAATTCTTTTTTTTTTTTTAAGATTTTATTTATTTGTTTGAGAGAGAGTGAGAGTGAGAGAGAGAGCATGAGCCAGGGGGAGGGAGAGGATATTTTTAAAGGCAGTAACTTAAAAATGAAGAATTCCATTCATTTTGGGGCACCTGGGTGGCTCAGTCCATTAAGCATCGGCCTTCAGCTCAGGTCATGATCCCAGGGTCCTGGGATCAAGTCCAGCATCAGGCTCCCTGCTCAACGGGGAGCCTGCCTCTCCCTCTGCTGCTCCTCCTGCTTATGCACTCTCTCTCTCTCTCTCTCTCTTGCTCTTACTCACTCACTCTCTCAAATAAATAAATAAAATCTTTAAAAAAATAAAATATAAAAATACCCTTTAGAATGACTTATGCTATCTTTAGAGGGACCAAGGGGGTTCCCCCTCACTGTCAGAATTTCCTTATTTGCAAAATTATTAAAACATGTGGTCTAACCCATCTGAAAACACTGTCTTTTTTCTGAATTCATTCACTGCTATCATTAGCAGCTTAAATCTATGACTGTCTGTGGGCATTTAAAACATTCTGGAATCAATCTCTAAGGAAAGGCAGTGAGCACAAGTAAGTTGTATTTCATCTTATGAACCCATTCAGAAACTTACTGTCTTTAGATATGAACTTACACAGCATGAAGTTTGGCCCACAGCATTTCTGAAAGTGGAATTTGGCTCATGTGGGTTCTCATAGCAAAAGAGAGATTGCCAAAACAAGCAACTTTCTCTAAATACAGGTGAAATAATATTCTTACAGAGTAAATCCTCACAATGTGAAAACATACAGAGTAAGTTCACTGAATGTTCTCTAAAATAGTTTTCCACAGAAATGCAACCAAGGAAAGTGATTTAGCCGATCAAGACTGAAGGGAATTCCTCTCCTGCCTCATAATGCAGGAGACATAGGAAAGAACTCTGAGTAAACCAAGGTGAAATGTGCCCACCCATGACAGAGAGGCCTAAATGGAGAAGGTCTGTTGCCTTGAGGTATCTCAACTTGAACAAACTCGAGAGATGGCATGGATAAACAAAATGGTAGAAAATGTTTATGAAGTGTCTGCCTTCGGCTCAGGTCATGATCCCTGCTCCCTGCTCCCGGGCTCCCTGCTCAGTGGGAAGTCTGCTTCTCCCTCTCCCATTCCCCTTGTGTGCTCCCTCTCTCACTGTCTCTCTTATCTGGCAAATAAATAAATAAATAAATAAATAAAATCTTTTAAAAAAAGAAAATGTTTATGAATATTAGCATAGAACATATATGAAATATAGAAATATAGGAAGTAAAAAAGAAAGCTATCTACTATACCGTGTAATGTTCATCATTAATTTTCTTGTTGAAAATAGCAGTTTCGGGTGCCTGGGTGGCTCAGTGGGTTAAGCCTCTGCCTTCGGCTCAGGTCATGATCTCAGGGTCCTGGGATCAAGTCCTGCATCAGACTCTCTGCTCAGCGGGGAGCCTGCTTCCTCCTCTCTCTCTCTCTCCCTGCCTCTCTGCCTACTGGCGTCTCTGTCTGTCAAATAAATAAATAAAATCCTTTTTTTAAAGATTTTATTTATTTATTTGACAGAGAGACAGATCACAATTAGTCAGAGAGAGAGGGGGAAGCAGGCTCCCCGCTGAGCAGAGAGTCTGATGTGGGACTCGATCCCAGGACCCTGAGCTCATGACCCAAGCCCAAGGCAGAGGCTTAAACTTCTGAGCCACCCAGGCACCCCAAATAAATAAAATCTTAAAAAAAAATAGCAGTTTCTAATGTGCCATTGTGATTATATTATAGCTAAAAAATTAATATATTCAATTAATATAATGCCATAAAGGTCAGTAAAAATGCCAAGTAGGTGAACTATATTACTACATTGAACTGCATATTTATAATAAAGTTAAGTTTAAAAACTGTGTAAGAACTTGAAGGAGACATCATCAAGTAGTACATATTAACAGAGAGATTAAGATTACATGATCTAGTGCAGTGATCCTGTCTAGAATAAAAAGTATGTATTCCAGCAAGAAATTTTTAACTCATACTATCTAACCATAGCAAAGAGGTTAAATAATGATACATTCATATCATGCAACACATGCATCCATTAGAATGATATTGTAGGAATACATTCATTACATACAAGATACGTGGCATATATAACATATAAATACCAGTTATTGTTAATATGTATATATATTTTTTTATTTTTTATATTCTTTTTTTTTTAAGATTTTATTTATTTGACAGACAGAGATCACAAGTAGGCAGAGACAGGCAGAGAGAGAGGAGGAAGCAGGCTCCCTGCTGAGCAGAAAGCCCGATGCGGGGCTCCATCCCAGGACCCTAGGATCATGACCTGAGCCGAAGGCAGAGGCTTTAATCCACTGAACCACCCAGGCGCCCCTAATATGTATATTTTTGACATAGGAAATGCTTTTAACATATTGTCAAGTGGGGAAAAAAGTTTTATAATATAGTATTACTATGTAACTTCATTTCCTTTTTTTTTTTTTTTTTTAGAGATGGGTGGGGCGAAAGGAGAGGGAGAGAGAATATTAAGCAGGTTCCATACCCAGCACAGAGTCCAACGTGGAGCTCATCTCATGACCTGAGAGTACTACCTGAGGCAAAATCAAGAATTGGACACTTAACCGACTGACCTACCCAGGCAGCCTTGTGTAACTTCGTTTATTTTTTTTTATTAAAGATTTATCTATTTATTTATTTGACAGAGAGAGACACAGAGAGTGAGGGAACATAAGCAGGGGGAGTGGGAGAGGGAGAAGCAGGCTCCCCGCTGAGCAGAGAGCCCAATACGGGGCTCAATCCCAGGACTCTGGGATCATGACCTGAGCTAAAGGCAGAGGCTTAACCCACTGAGCCACCCAGGTGCCCCTGTAACTTCATTTCTTTTTTTTTTTTTTAAGATTTTATTTATTTATTTGGCAGAGACAGAGATCACAAGTAGGCAGAGAGGCAGGCAGAGAGAGAGAGGAGGAAGCAGGCTCCCCGCCCAGCAGAGAGCCTGATGCGGGACTCGATCCCAGGACCCTGAGATCATGACCTGAGCGGAAGGCAGAGGCTTAACCCACTGAACCACCCAGGCGCCCCTGTAACTTCATTTCTTAACAAAAAATGTAATTTATATACAGATTTAAACATCTTAAAGGAAATGTATCAAAATGTAACTCAAGGTTCTTTCTTTCTTTTTTTTTTTTTAAGATTTTATTTACTTATTTACCAGAGAGAGAGAGAGAGAACGAGAGTATAACCAGGGAGGGCAGCAGGCAGAAGGAGAAGCAGGGTCCTTGCTGAGCAGGGATCCCGATTTGGGACTCAATCCCAGGATCCCAGGTTCATGACCTGAGTCAAAGGCAGACACTTAGCAACTGAGCCACCCTGGGGGAGTCCCAAGGTTATTTCTAGATAATGGGAGTTTCTATTTCTTCTTCTTTTGCTTATTTGTAGTTTCCACTTCTTTTATACAATGAACATCTATTACTCAGTAATAAAACAGTTAAAATATTGGGTTTTAACAAGAGAAAAATATGCAAATAAAAAAGAATGAAAGAAATGTCAACAATGGATGCCAGTAGATGATGCCATCAAAAGGGACTCTCATTTTCATCTTTAATGTTTCCTGAATTTTCCACAGAGAGCACTTATTAAAATCCTATTGCACATAATATTAATATTGCATGTTACCAGCTCATATTCTATGACTCCATATTGGACAGATGGGCAGGGAAAGGAAATGGTTACACAGTTAGGAGAAAGGTCACGTCAAAAAATTAAAAATAAAAATTTCTGCATTATCAACTGCTATAGGTTCTTTCCCCAGAAATGTCTAATTGTCAAATGTGAGATTCCTAAATGAAGCTGGAAAAGGTGTAATTCGCAAATATCAGTGACACCTTTATATTGGTCCAAGTGGTGGTGGGATCTCTGACTCAACACCGCCCCCTTCCTGTGGTCGCAGCATCTTCTTCTGAGACAAGGACAGCTCTGTGCCAAATTCAGGTGAGAAACCAGAGCTTAATAAGAGTTTCTTGGATTACTTAGGCTCAAACAGAAGTTGAGCAAGATATGAACCGACAGCTGCCCCTGTGGAAACGACTTCAGGCTCTTAGCCAACAATGGGCTCAGCATGAGTCACTCCAGAGACATGAGCTCTTAGCTGAATTCATAGCAGGATTCTAGTGGGGATAAAGGTCATTCATGATGGTCCCCCTCTACCTGCAGCCCATAAGCCTACGCTATAAGCAATACTTTCCATTCTGAAACTATACTGTAAAAGAGACAAGAGAGACAGGAATTAAGATGCTGAAGGACTTTAAGTCATATCCCATGTGGAATATTTGGAAAAGATGAGAAAGAAAACTCCCAGGAACACATCAGCTGCCTTAAAATACCTAAGTCTTCATGTTCAGGTAAATTAACCTTGCTTGCTGTGGTTTTGCAGGGAGGAGATGGGACTAGAATCCCACTGAGACAGAACTTGAGACAGGAGAAAGGGTTTTTTTGCCATTTGAATTGGCAGAAGATATGCTGGCCTTGGAACTTCTCTTCTATGTGGTCTGGAGAACTACAGCTATGGACTTCAGGGGAACCCACTAGAAAAGTGCGAGGTCTCAGGGTTAACCCAGACCTACTGAACCAGAACCTGAAGTTCAAAAAGATGCGCAGGTGACTCAAATGCACATTCACATTGTAGGTCACACTGGTCCAGACTGTCCATCTGGGGAGGAAATAGTGCCCTGTTCCTCTGGAGAGAAAGCTAAGGCTGGGCTATTCTCATTCAGGGCACTGTGGAGAACTCAAAAACTGGAAGACAGTCCAGGAAAGATGGATGAGTAAGGGTGTTTATTGAAGCAGAGTTTGAATTAGAAAAAAAATTTTTAATCTAAATCTGGCAAAAATTATAATAAGATAGTATGCTACCATTAAAAATAGATATTTTAGATGAACGTTTAAAGAATTTTTAAATGTTCAGAATATACTAGGGGAAGCTAAATTATAAAACATAATATGTACAATGTAATACTTATCATATATTTAACATTCACTTAAAAATAATTACAAAAAACTTAAAAATATAATTAAAATGTTATCTAACCTGTGGAGACTGTTGTGTTGTGTCTTTTTTTTTTTTAAGATTTTATTTATTTATTTGTTTATTAGCAAAAGAGTGTGAGAGAGAGCACAAGCCCAAGAAGAGGCAGAGGGAGAGGGGACAAGCAAACGCCCCACTGAGTGTGAAGCCCAACACAGGGCTCCATCCCACGACCCTGAGATCATGACCTGAGTCAAAATCAACAGTCAGACTCTTCACCGACTCAGCCACAAAGACGCCCCACACAGACTATGCATAGTTCTATCCAACTTGTGTCCTTATGCATCGATGTAAAACAATTATTTTAAACAAGTTGGGATTGTATTATAAAACCAAAGTTATATTGAGATTTTTCACTCATCGGAGACTGTTTGCATATCATTAAATACTATTTGAATACAATGAGGTGGCTAGATAGCATTTTATGCTGTAAATATCCTTGATCTGTTGTCCATTCTCATAGTGATGGACATTCAGGTTGTTTCCAGTTCTTCACTAGTTTAGATCTATAATAAGGACCCTTGTTCTTAAATCTTTTTTTTTTTTTTTTAAGATTTTATTTATTTGACAGACAGAGATCACAAGTAGGCAGAGAGGCAGGCAGAGAGAGAGGAAGAAGCAGGCTCCCTGCGGAGCAAAGAGCCCCATTCGGGGCTCGATCCCAGGACCCTGGGATCATGACCTGAACTGAAGGCAGAGGCTTTAATCCACTGAGCCACCCAGGTGCCCCAAATAAATAAAATCTTTAAAAAAAAAAAAGAATGAGTTGTAGAATTGGGATTATCTTGAGATCAAAGGGCATGAACTCTTTCTAGGTACAACCTTGTTTTGGAAAACCAAGACTATCTCACCAAATGTCCACCAGTCTTTCTTTTCCTAAAAGCTACCAGGATAGACTGACAAATTCTCCACACTTAGAGATTTTCCTTGGGAGTGATTTTTTTCCTTTACGACATGCATAATCATTTTCTTCCATACCTGTTTGCTTATTCTGATACACTATTTTTCATGGATCGATTGTGGCAATTTATACTTCTCCAGAAAAAATGTTCACTTCATCAAAAACTGAAGATTTACTAGAACTGAGTTGAACATGATATGTTTTAATTTTTTAAGGGGTTTCTTTCTATCTGATATTATATTCTGTTTCTCATTTCTAGTTCTAGTTATTATGGGTTTTGGATTTGGGGTTTTTTTTTTTTCTTAATTAGATAACCAGATTATTTTAGTGTTTCAAAGAATAAGCCCTTTTTTTTAAAACTATTTTTCAGCCCTTTAATTTATTTGCCAATTTACCCTTATTTCTGACTCTTATTTTCTTCTTTATTTCCTTCAGAGAATAACTTCCCAATAAAAGTAATTACAGAATAATAAAAGTAATTACAAAAGGAAAAAAATTATGGATTTGACTCTATAAAATTATTTTTTAAAGTTATGCATTCCCGAGAAAAATTAACATAAAAGAAATGGACTGTACTCTGTTCCCAAATGTGATTAGGAAGGTTTTAATATTTTTTA
>PISX010026529.1:0-24139 GCA_004024625.1 Mellivora capensis | reverse complement strand
GGGGGGAGGAGGAAAGGGGTAGGAGGGAGAGGAGAGGAGGAGGGAGAGGGAGGGGAAAGGAGGAGGGAGGGAGAGAAAAGGGGGAGGAGGGAGGAGAGAGGAGGGAGGAGAAAATTATAATATGATGCTTAAGACTGGGGGACCTTGCCTGAAAGGAAATGAAAAACCTTAAATTTTTTATATTGACCTTCTGCTAACATTTTGTCATGCCAGCAAAGCCCAGATCAGTGCCTCCTCTGGAGTTTCTAAGGTAACTATCTACCATGAAACAGTCAGGCTGGGACAGGTACAATAAAGCATTTTTAAAGCGAGGACCCTAGAAACCAGTGGTCCACCCCTTTTCTAGTCTCTGTCTACTGGCAAATCTGAATTTGTAAAGGAAGATTTATCTGGATTTCTAAAATCCTAATTTCCCATTAGCCTTTTCCCCAGGGGCTATAAAGGAAAATAGATTCCAGGAGTAGGCAGGAATCCCTTTACCATCAAGAAACATTTTGATGAGGAGCTGAGAGTTAACAAATCTGAAACACATGGTCTTAATTGACTGTGAAATAAATAATGTTTCAAAATGAAAAGGCGGAAAGAGTGTTGCCCTGTCAAGCATTAAAGAGGGCTCAAACCTCAGAAGTTGCTTCAGGCATTTGAGTTCTTCCCCGACTTCCAGTCTGGTCCTGTCCTTCCCTCTCCTTCCTGTGGGGGTTCACAGGTTTCCATTTTCATGAAAGGAAATTACTGCTGGATCTCCCCGGACCTACATACACTTGCAAATATTTCTCTTTGGGAATCTATGGGGCTTCCAAAATGTTTCAGAGGAAAAGCATACACATCTTTGGGGGTGGGACCTGCATTCCTTGTCCTAGGTCAAGAAGGATGTCAACAGGCCCTGTGGCAAAATTTGTCTTTTGTTCTCTAAGACAGCCAGGGGCCCTGTCCTAGAAGGCTGTGCCTTGGTCTTGCCTGCTTCTGTCTCCAGCTGGCTTCTTCCCCAGCAGCTCTGATTTCACAGTCCTGAGGAAAGGCCCAGACATTGGTCTGTCTGGATCGGCATTTCTCTTTTCCTTTTTAAAGATTTTTTTTGTTTTTAATGTATTTGAGAGAGAGAAAAGGAGAGAGTGAGAGAGAACATACGCATGCATGAGAGCAGGCAGAGGGGCAGAGGCAGAAAGAGAAAAAAATCCCAGGCAGCTTCTACGCCCAGCATGGAGCCAGTCGCAGGGCTCAATCGCACAACCCCGCGATCATAACCTGAGCCGGAACAAGGAGATGTGAATTATCTAGTAAAGCTTTACACGGAAAGCCATGGCAGTCATGTTCTTCTTCTTCTTTTTTTTTAAATTGTATTTACTTGAGAGCGAGCGAGCCAGAGAGAGAGAACAAGCAGGGGGAGCGGCAGAAGGAGAGGGAGAAGCAGACTCCCCACTGAGCAAGGAGAGATGAGGGGCTTGATCCCAGGACCCAGGGATCAGGACCTGAGCCGAAGCAGGTGCTTTACCGACAAAGCCACCCAGGTGCCCAGCGTTCAATGTTCTTAACCCCTGAGATGGCCCCATGAAACTGGCACTATGATCATCCTTCCCATTTTACAGGGGAGGAGACTGAGGCACAGGGAGGTTTGGAAACTTGCCCCACACCACGCAGATGGGCGGGCGGGTCACAAGAAGGCCCGGCCGGAGTCCGTGCCCTCCGCTGCTTGCTGGTTTACAACCACTGCTCCTCGCTGCCTCTCGGCCACAGACAGTTACATAAACAAAAATCAGAACATCGAGAAATGCTAACTTTCTGCTCAGGCTCCCGCCTTGAGGATGGCAGTTCAGCGTGGTACCATCTTCAGTGGAGGGTAAACTGCGTCTGGCAGGGACTAAGAACTGGAAACAGCTGATCTGTGGTCTATCGTCCCACCAGAGGGCATAACCATAACACGGCCCACAGTGACATGGTGCCTTCCCCAATTAGGGAGTGAATTCTTCCAGGATGATTCCACAGGTCTCACCATCTAGAGCGAAGCCACAGGAGACTCAGCTCCCCTCCTGAGTAATACCAAAACCCCACTGTCTTTCTTCCCTCCTCCTCCACTAATGAGATTGTGAAAAAGCCCCGAGTCTCCATAAAGCTAAAGACCAAACCAAATGACAACGATCTCTTCCCCCAGTCTCTATGAACAGAAAATGCCTAAGTAATTTTGGAGATACTTGTCACGCTTGGCCCTGTCTCTACAAATCGTGAATGTGCAAGAAATCGCTCTCCCTTCCTTTAGGAAGGGAAGAGGCTGGGGGTGGGATGGGAATGGGTGAAAATAAGTTCTCAAATGGGTGAAACCCTCCGGCAGCCAGGCAGTCATCTTCCTGTAGTGATTTACAGCGTTCCTCTAAAAATATCTATGAGATCACAGAACATTAAGTGCGTGACACCAAACATTTGTAACTAATCCATGAAAATAAAGTAAGGGTGTCATGTTGCACGGGGAACACAGTGGAATTTGTCTTGTGTTATCGTTCTAAAATAAGACGGCCTCAATTTGGTTGAAATATATCTTCACACATTGTCTTCCAGAGCAGAGCCGTTTGAGAAATTCTGATTGCAATTATAAGCACTGAATAGGGAGTACTTTGCATTTCCTTTGATGACGCTGAAAGCTATAAGCTTTCCTGATATTAAAATCTTTGGAAATTGATGAGTACCCCAGGCATCATTACAATTCTCCCCCCCCATCCAAGTAATTAAAATCTATTATGTGAACACGTGTTAATATTTTATCAACTACTGTTTTTAATTAACTCATCGTCTGAGGCCTCCCGCAGTAGGAACGATGTCGTTTTGTTTTAAGTGACCGCCGTTAAAACGCCCATCACCCCGACACCGAGCTCTTAGCCCAGCTTCGATCTGGGGCGGGGGTGGAAGGCGTCCCAGCCAACATACCACGGTACTGAATTCCGGAACCTGCCACAGCAGCCAGTCCTCGTTCAGGGTGTACAGGGCTTTGCAGGTGATCACATCCACAGGACCCTTGTTTATTTTCTGGTTCAGAGTCGTCACCAGCAAATAGAATGGCTCTCCAACAGTCTCCTTGGAAGGGACACAGGAGTGACAGTCAGCGGTCTGCGGAATCCACTGTACTTCCCCAAGAGTTAAAGTTTCAGTTTATGGCAGCGCGACAGGAGACAGGAGGCAGTGTTTTCTAACAGTCAACATGAGACTCCCAAGAAAACACACAACGCTCCACTCGGGACTGGGCGCAAAACTCAGGCGACGCGTCCTCGCCCCACCGCACTTGCCCGCACGCGCGCCCACACGCACACACGCACACACGTGCACAGAGTCCCAGCATTTACAGTCAAGAGCAACACCAAGTCCTCAGCAGATGGTTCTTTGATGTTGAAGCTTCTGGATGTCAGACTAATGCTCATCAGCGGGCTAATGCCTAGAGTAGAGGTGGAGGTTTAACCTTTGCTTACATTCCTATTTAATTGCCTTTTTGAGCAAACCAAAAATAAATGGCATTTAAAGAAAAATACACAACAATTAGCCTTGGTAACCAGAATAAATGTCAGAACATTTTGTACATTAGCCAAGGAGGAGGCTTTTTGGTGGTAAGAGGTTCTAATGAAGGAAGCGGCCTTTAGTTATCACAACTTGCAGCCATCCCGGTCAGCTCGCTGTGGTTTGCAGAGCTGGGGGTGCACAGACACCCCTGAGCACCTTGGCTGGTAGGCGGCTACTAATGCTCTTGAACTCCCTTCCCTGGACCAGAGCCAAGTCCATGGCTCAAAGGCTTTCCCTGGGGTTTGACTCATCCCGATCGCATCTGTCTCCAAACATCTGCCGTGGGCACTTACTCCTCGACCAGGGCTCGCCCTCTCCTGCTGAGTGAGACGCCTCCAACCTTATAGCCACCCCCACTTGCTCACACTCTGAGCAGCTCACGCGGGAGGCTTGTGTGTTCTGCTTCCACGGACGCCCCCCAGAGCACGCAGCCCTGCATCGGCAGTAGCACGCTCACCAAATAATCAGTGTCTACAATCAGCGGGCGTTAACCAAGCACATGGAAGAGGAAGAGCTCAGGCCAGAACCTGGCAGTCAAACCCTTAGTGATAAAGAATCCAGCCAGACTGACTGAGGCTCGAAGCACTGTTTCCAGTCAAGCTTCACGGTCTGGCTTTCAAAGGTGGGCTCCACCAGCTCTCTCCCCTGCTCTGCCCTGAACAAGTCAATGGAGACCTCTTGCAAGACTCCTGGCATCCCACGCCGCACCTGTCCCATCACCTGCCTTCAAGGACATGTGTCCTCCCCAGTTCCAGGGTTTCCTTCGGCCCCCTTCTGCCACCCCATTCCCCACTGGCTTCCCATCACTTTTCCCGTGACCTTTTCTCACTGAATCTTCTCACTTAATCCTGTGAGGGAAGTACTGTTATGACCATTTTGCACAGGGGTGTGTTGGGGCACACGGAACAGATGTGATTTTCCCCAGATCCCACAGCTGACGTGGGATTTTTATCCCTTTTCTCTTCCCTGCTGACATATCCTTGAATCTCTTCCTTAGTGTAGGACAGAGGTGGAATGTTCGAAAATTTCCCAGATGGGGAGAGGGTTGGGACTAGCACCTGACATTTCAGTTCTTACGGGAGACTTCCTTTATTTAGTGGTTCACAACCACACTGCTCTCTTCTCTTTCCCTCTGCCCTCTGGGGTAATGTCTTGACTGCAAACCTAGAACTTCTACTTCTCCTTTTTCCTCCAGCACACATCAGAGACAGGGGTGAGTGTCCTCGTGAGCCGCGTGGGCCAGTTGGGCCACCGAGGGTGCAGCCGGGGACCAGATGGGCTCTGCAGGGTAGTGTGGAGGGGCAGCTACAGACTCTGTGTCTCTGTAGTCAGGAGTTCCCCGGAATTCTCCAGAGAGCCGCCAGCCTGAGAGAAGTGGTATTTGGTCTTATACTGTTACCAGCCCTCATGGTTCCAACCCTGGGTGATCATTACCAGAATTCCCCAGGGGTTCTCATAAAAAATTCAGATGCCTGGGCCCTACATTAGACCCCCAGACCCAGAGTGTCTAGAGGCGAGGCCTGAGCATCTGTGGTTTGAACATCTTCCCAGAGGGCTTTGAAAATCATGAGGTTTTTTTGTCACTATTAAACACTAGTCCTCAGTTAGTCCTACCTGCTGGGGCCTTAGGTGTCTTATCAGAGCAGGGAACACATAGCTGCTCAGGTGGCCAGCTGTGGCAGAGCGCACCTGGCCGAGCCCCACCCACCCTGCCCCACCTGGATGGGAACGAAGCTCTACCCCCTTCACCTTCCTTTCCTTTGTGAGACCAGACTCCTTCCAGCCCTAAATCCTCCCTAAGCCTCTAAGAAGGTACCCGCCTCGCTGGGGAGGTGGTAGCTAAGCGCTCTCAAACCCTGGTGCCGTCCCTGTGGGATCTGGGGAAAGTCACCTCTATTCTGCGTGCTCCAAGTCCCCCCACCCCCGTGCAAAGTAGTCATAACGATCCTTCCCTCACGGGATTAAATGAGAAGTTTCAGTGGGAAAAAGTAAGCAAAACTCCTAGCATGACGTCTGGCACATTCGACAAACAGCAGCTGGCATTACCTCGGCACTCACAGAGCCCTGGAAGCTCAGAGGCAGCGGCGGGCACCTGGGGGTCACCGAGCTAGGGGCATCCGGGCAGATGTCTGTGGGGGCAGGGCAGGGCGACCAAGGCTGTCGGAGTCCCACATCCCCTCGGGCACCAGTTGTGGGAAGTCAGACCCCCTGCGCCAGAGGGAATTTTTCCACCGAAATTGAAAGCACCCCGGGGCGGCTCAAAGTCACTTCCTCCTGGTAAGCATGCCACCCTTCACCGTCTCGGGTGCTCAGGATCTTCTTGAATCACACTGCAGGATCTGGACCCTGAATCCTCGGCTCGAGGGAGCCGTTTGGGCTTAGAGCCCGGATTTTCGGACCATCTTACCTCTTGCAGGCCCAAGGGCAGCAAGAGCAAGATCCCACAAGAAAGGGCTAGAAAGAAATATAAAACCAGTGACGAGGCCCGTCACTCTGTGGATAGAAAACATTTGTCCAGAGAAAAGGTGCCATTCCCAGAGACACACAGCCATCTGGGGCTGAGATGAGTTTAGAGCCCGAACCTGCTGCTTCTAACCAAGACTCCCAGTCCAGTGCTCTTTGTACCACCCCAGGATTCTCAAATGCAAGGCATGTGCAATTATCCCGAGGAGCTTGGCAAACATCGGTTTCTGGGTGCCCCCCCCCCAACCAAGGGCTTGTGACTCAGTGGTGCTGGTGGTGGGGCAGGAGTCTGAGTTTGAAGACCAAAACCCAGCACTGGGTGTGGGTCCTGCCAGCTCTTTTTCGATGCGGTTGTGGCTGAAGCAAGGATAGTGGGAAGCGAAAATATGAAAATATTTGCCCCAGAAATAACTGCTCAACACCTCCCCAAAGCGTATGATGATTTATACCAAGTAAACAGAAAAGAAGGCAGATTTCATTAATCTTAATAAATGGGTAGTGCCTTGGGAGAGGACGGTGTTGGTAAAAAAAAAAAAAAAAAATGTTGTGCATCTACTTGTAAGATTGCATTAAACATTAAACTAAGTGCAGTCTATTTAAAGCGCTGCTTTTGGATCCAAACTTAAGTAGCACTGTTAAAACCTGTGGCCTAGCAGTGTATCTTATTCAAAGTTTAATTAGATTTTGGAACTGGCTACAAATACACAATTATGCAGTTTTGCTGGAATCTGGATGGCTGGTGAAATTAAAGAAGGATAAGAAGCTTCTGTACCAGGGGCCTCAGAGGGGCTGAATGACGATCGGGTTCAACGGAACACTCCCCTTGTCCTATTAATATTTAATACCAGTAACGGTCAACATTTACCGAGTGCTTTCTTGGTGCTAAGCCACTACACCCATTCTCCCATCTGGGCTTCAGAGCAGTCCTAAGATAGGGCTCCAGGCTATAAACCCAAGGCTCAGAGAGGTGCAGAAGCCTCCTCTAGCCGGGGACGGGGTCCAGGTGCGGACCGGGCAGCAGGCTCCAGGAGCCATGTCCTTGCCCGCTGGAGTCTGCGCCAGTTGATGTTCAAAATGACTTTAAGATTCAATCAGACTATGACCACATTCATACAGTAATTCCAACAAAGCAAACTCGAGGGGCAGACGGCTCTTTGGGGACTTGCTAAACAGATGGAATAATGTGGGATGACTAGTTAGAACTGAGAGTAATCAGCTTCCAGTATTAGGAGGTAAATGGGTATTTCCAAGATGTTTCAGACGCACTGGGTTCCCTTCAATATCTGAAATATCCCCTCCACCCAGGACATTTTCTGGTTTCTGGTCGTCAATTACTGATGTGAGGGTGGGATCAAAAGCCAATGATATAAAATTTCAGTTATGCAAGATAAATAAGTTCTAGAAATCTACTGTACAACATCATGCCTATGCTGTGGGGCACTTAAAAATCAGGTAAGAGGGGAGGTTTCATGTTGTTTTTTATCACAGTAAAACTGTTTAAAAGAGAAAAAAAATCCAAACGAACTGCATTTCCATAGGCCAGTTCCAGCAAAAACAATTTTATTTTCCCCTCCATGTGCTCCTCGGAAGGACCGTGTCTACAAGAGGTTAAATGCTGACACCACGGAGTGCTCAGGACTTATCCTGGCAAAGGCATCAGCATCTGTTAAAAATAACCCCCTATTGTCTTACCTCTGACCCTGCCGCAGGAGGTGACACTTACCCGCAGAAAACCAGAAAGGCAGACGGACATCCAGTTTGTGAGGAGTTTCTCGACCACAGACTCTGTGCGTCTTAGCATGAGTTTCGGCTGCATGTTACTGGACTGTTCCATCAAGTCCCTGGTCAGCACCTCCAGGATGCTGGTCAGATAGACCAGCTTGGTTTGCAGTGCAATGGTCAAGAAGGAGGCAAACAAACACCTATTTAAAAACAGAGCCTCGGTTACAACACTCAAGACATCGAGGCAACGCACCGTCCGTCAGCGGATGAGTGAATAAAGTGTGGTATGTGTGTGTACCCCCCCACACACGCACCCCAGAATACTGTTCAGCCATACAAGAGAATGAAATCTTGCCGTTGGCGACAACACGGATGGATTGTGGATGGATTGTGGGCCTTATGCTAAATGAAAAAGTCAGAGAAAGACAAATACTGTCTGATCTCGCTTATAGGTGGAATCTAAAAAAAGAAGAAAATAACCACGCTCATGGAAAAAGAGATCAGATTTGGGGTTATCAGAAGTGGAGAATGGAGGGGGCACTGGAGGAAGGTGGACAAAATACAAAAACTTCCACCTACAAGGTAAGTAGATGTTACGGACATGACATACAACACGGTGACTACAGTTAACACTGCTGTATCATTTGAAAGTTCTAAGAATAAATCCCCAAAATTCATTTTTTCCCTTTTTTCTGTATCTGTATGAGATGGTTGCTAACTGAACTTGTTATGGTCATTATTTTGCAACGTGCAAGGAAGATCATTGTGTCATACACCCTAAACTTACACAGAGCTGTATGCCAAGTCCATCTCAATGAAACAGAGAGAGAAGAAAAAAACAAGATATACAGATGACAAAGAACCACATAAACAAAGAGCTTTGGTTAATGAGGTTAACAATCAGCCGTGACTAGGTTGACGCTGATGGGAATTTCCATGGAAGCTGAGGGGCAGTGGGGTGCTGTCCTATGGGCACCTGGGTTCTTTTTAATGTCTTAGGTCAACCACCTTTGTCCTCATTCCATAAAAACCATGCACCAGTGTTAACCCCAGGGCATTTTATGTGTTTTCGGCTCTTAAACTTAAGCCAGAGTGGTAAACAAGAAGTGAATGTCTTTCCCAAATTTTTAGGTGTTTTAAAGATAGAAAATAACACTTCTGCTTTTTTGAGTCAGGACTCATGTTTTTTCTTGGTGTTGGGGTTTTTCAGGGCTTTCTTTGTGGGGGAGGAGTGTGTGTGTGTGTGTGTGTGTGTGTGTTCAAAACAAATTGTGTTGGGGTCATGTGACCTGAAATGGAGCTATCATGGCTTCCTTCATGACCCCGATTAGACAGCCTCTAGATAAATCCATGTTTTCAAGCACGTGGACACCAAGTTCAGGTGGTGGTTTGGAAATAAAATAAGGAGCTCACGTTTTTTATTTTCTCTATTTAATGACTTTCAAAATGTAAATAAATTGACTAATACCTGTCCTTCACTGAAAAGTTCTTCTGCTTCTCAAGGGTGTGGATGACAGTCACAAGGAAACTTTTATTACAAATCAGGGCATCCAAAGCTGTGAGACTTTCATTCTTGTCAGTGGCTTCTCTGTTCTGGAAAAAATAAATGAATATGATATGATACAATATGATATACAATAATATAACAATATAATGTTAGGAACTTAAAGTTAGAAGGTAGATCCACAATGGGTTTTCCAAGACAATTAATTATTTAATACTGAATCCATGATTCCAAAAAGCTCACAAAAATTCAATAATGGAGATGATGATGACAGGGAGGACACTATGAAAGTCAGGCAGTCATGGGCTAAAAATGAAAACTTATAGACTTACATGCATATCTTCAGTGAAGATGTGTGTGAAGCCACCTGACTGAGAGGAAGGAGATACTTTTATTATTCATAACATCCAAAGGAAATGAATAGTGTATTTTTGTTACAATACCCAAGTCCATTTTAATAAAGCGGAGACTCTGTTGGCTAATCTGAAGAGCCCCAGGCTTACGTTCATTTTATATCCTCTAATACATAATAAATAATTATTCAGCTCTCAAGAAGCCCCGGTGAGTTCTGAAAGCCTCTAAGAAGCATCGTTATCATTGCATCGATTCCAGTGTTGGTAGAGGAAGGCATCTCCCACTTTCAAAGAACAGACTCAAAAGTGAAAGAAGTGGTAAAGAAGATTATGCAAATGTGCAGACCACTCCTGAAGCAGTTCGCCCTCTGGGGATAAATACTGAGTTGTGTCCCTAAGTTTCTACAAGTCTTAGCTTCGTAGTATCCGCTGTCTCAAGAGACCGTGCCATGGAGATGGGGTGAGCGGGGTAGTTCAAAGTTAGACATCTGGAGCTAGATTACTTGGGTCTCGGTCTTGGTTTTAGCACCTGCTGGTCACATGACTTCGGACAAGTTATATAACCTCTCTGTGCCCGACTTTGCTCGTCTGCAAAGTGGGGACACTCCTAACTCCCATCTCCTAGACTTGGTGTGGAAATAAAGTGAATGCGTGCACAGTAAGTTCTATCTCAGCCAAGTTTATTGCTTTTAGCACTAATTTATGGCAAACTAGATCACAGTGTTATTGTCCTGCTGGTTTCCACAATTATTTTTATGTGCTATGCTATGTTGCTCCTGGATATAAACTTTTCCGTTTGAGTTTCCCTTTTTAATGTATCATAAGTCTTCCTGGAATTAAAGGATTAAGTTTTAAAAGCATGCTGAGTAAAAATGAGTCAACAGAATGAAAATAAAAACATGAACATTCAGGTTTTTCTCTTCCCCCTTTTTGGGGGTAAAATTTGAAACTTTAGTCTATTTTTATACCTCATTAAAGTAAATTTCTTCTGCAGAGAATTTTTGCTTTATAGTCTCAAATTTGTTAGCCTAAGCAGAAGACCTCAAACTATTCTGGTCATACTCTCCCTTAGTAATATGCAGAGAACTCATACCCCGGGTTTGCATTTTCTAGGTCCTAACATTTTTCTGCTGAACCAACTTGATATGGACGACAGTTTAAACAGATCGATTCCTGACCTTAAATAGGGAAATGCCACCACAGCTCCCTGAGTTCTAAAGCTCCTTCCTCCTTTCATTTAAATTTCCCTCTTCTAGGAGATGGGATGCACTCACTGCTCACCCTTATTTCTGCTCCTATTTTCAGCAAAACAAAGCAGTCAATACAATGAAAAGGAAGGCTGTGGAGAGCCAAAAACCAGCACAGAGCTGGAATGGGTATTACATCGGCCTTGCGAACCTACCATTTCCTCTGGTTCTGTCTCCTAGTGTCCAGTAGGTGCTGACCGCTCAAGTTCTCGGTCTACCAGCTGACCCCCAGGCCTAGAGGATGGGGCTCCTGATCTATGACATCACAGACTATGTTCCTCCATCCTCTAGATCTTTCATTATAAACTCCATTTTAACTTAGGTCTTGCTAGGCTTCTGATAGTGATGCCTGTTTTTCCCGGTCCTCCCCTTTACTGACTCCTCCTGTTTTCCTGGCTTTCCCAGTTGCTGTTCAAGATTACACAGAACCCTGAGTTAAGTCTGTTTGGCTTCCTGCAACTACAGATGACCCTTGAACAATGTGTGTGTGTGGGGGGCACTGACCCTCTGGATAGTCGAAAATCGGCGTGTGACTTTCCCCCAAAACTTAACTACTAATACCTTGCTTACTGCTGACCAGAAGCCTTGCCAATGAACACACATTTTGTATGTTTTCTGTATTATATACTGTATTCTTACCATAGAGTAAGTTAGAGAAAAGAAAATGTTACTAAGAAAATCACAGGGAAAAGGATATTCATTTATAGGACTGCACTATTTGATTGGAAAAAAAAATCCATGTCTAAGTGCACCTGTGCAGCTCAAACCTGTGTTGTTCTAGGGTAAACTGTATCTCCCTTCTAAAATAATACAACCTTTTCCCTGGGATTTTCTTTTTCCCTCAAAACACTCAACTTGCAACAGTGTCTTTTGCATTCATCACTTATCTCGCTCTTGATTACTGAATTTAGAAGATAGGACAATTTCTTTTTCAGGCCACAGAGGACTGACTCTCTTCAGCACTCAAGGGCAATCATGACCTGTAAAAGCCCACACAAGCCTTGTGTGGATGGTGGAAATCGCTGTTGTTTTATTGCTATTAAATTCTTAATGGGGATCTCAGATAGCTGGGAAATAGGATTCATGATGTCCTGCATAGTCATCCTGATTCAGGGAATTGACCTTTCTCCCTCGGTGGTGTTCTGCTATGGGTGGTGAGGGGACAAATACAAGCCTTGGTGCCTGATACTCTGAGAGGAGAAGTTTAAAAAAGTATATTTACAAGCACAAAAAAACTGAAGTCTTATTTATAGTCTTCTTGATTTATAATAGGAAGGCCTGGATCCCCCCGTCCCTCCAAATATATATATATATATATATATATCGTGGGTGTTTTATATGGTGGATGTTTTATGGAGGTATCCCAACCTCCAGACACAGCATCACATATCATGGTGTCTGCTGTCTGCTTCTAGAATTATAGAGAAGCTGGAAATTGCTTACTGCATGTGTCTGAGTTTCTGAACCCTAGGCTTCAGGCCAAATGTAGCTGAGAAGCTTCAGGTAAGGTGATACAGCTCTGTTTTGACCTGGCTTTGCTTAGAAGTCTAGATTGAAATATGATCGTCTGTGTTGATGTTCCAGAATTTGGGCCCCTCTGTGGTCACCAGTGAGTGGGGGGCAGGGAGGGGGCATCAGGATGTGAAGGTGAGGACGGGCAGATGAGTGTACTTTGCTCAAGACTTGGGAGCGTAAAGGACGAAGGCTGAGTGAGTAGGGGACAAGATGGAGGCGTCAGAACAGAGCAAGATGAAAACCCAAAGGGTTAAAGGAGACTGCTCCTCGGGGTCCCAGGATGCATTCGTTAATCATTTCGTGCATCTATTTCTACAAAATGAGGATGATATGGACTGATCAGCAGAGAACAACTGTTGGAGAGAACCATGAAAAACTCGACCTTGCTAAAAATGGCTGCTATCAACTCAAATTCCACATGTCTCCCTCCCTCCCTCTTGGCCCACAATACTTTTCATTTCCAATTGAGAAGTAATAGTGAAAAATCTAGTAGCTGCAATGGAAGTCATGCAGATAAACACAACAAATTGGCCAGCCCACAATTTATTGATTTTTAAATAAACTAGCTCGCTTCCCAGCTACAAATTCAGTTCTAAACAGGTAGTAAAATAAAACAAAAATCATCACTCTGAACTTCCGTCCCTCCTAGGTTTTTGTTACTGGACAAAGAATAATCGTCAGTGACCCATCACTGCTTTATGCCCTAATCAATCCAATTAATAATTAGCCTTCTCCCTGCTCTGCTCAAACTGAAGCCCTTATTTTGTACCAAGCACATTATCTACAGCTGCCTTGGAAGAAAACACCCGTTTTTTGATGAGAGCAACAAGCTCCTTCATTATTATTCAAGACTCAACCTTAAGGAATATGATCAATGCTCTTTTACCTCGGGGAAGAAAGTTCTCAGAGCAAAATGTTTGTAGTCAAGGAAGGGAACGGTTCCAAAACTATCAACCACATCCAATTTATCCATCTGCAGCTCAGCAAAGCCTGCAAAACAGAGTCCCAAGAGCAATATTTTAACTCAACAAACAATGGATAAGATCTTCTGCTGTTTTGTCTAACACGGAGGATGACCTTGGTTTTCATTAAAGAAGAAACAATAGATAATTACTTGGTTGGCTGCAGAGAAGAGCTGAAATAAACACAGAGCCAGGCCTAGACCCCACCGCTCAGATGTCTTCTATTATACAAACAGTTCTTCTCGTTATTCTGGCCAGCTCCATTTAACGGGGCGGGGGGTGGGGGGTGGGGAGAAGATGGTTTAAAAAAAAAAAAAAAAAGCTCATTTTTCCACAAATAAAATTTTGGAGCCTACCATCACGTATCTCTTTCCGGAGCTCACTCTCCAGGAGCTCCAGCTGTTGGCTCTGTTTGCGGCTCAGCTCCTTCGATTTGTGCCTGGTTACCCCCACAGCCGCTGAGGAGACAGAATCTAGCATCAGATTGACACGTTAACTTCAAAAACAAAAAGGAAAACGAAGCCAACCTTGACGTTTCTTTTACAGAGAGAGAGAGAGAGACAGACAGAGGAAGAGAGAAAAGATCAGCATTTAAGAGGTGGAATTTATAAAGGGAAAAATTCCCAGTGAGGGGTCACTCTAAAGAGGAAGATGCTGAAACGCAACAGGGAAAGAGAAAACCACCCACCTTAAAAGTAAGATCTAAATCAAATAACCTCGCTTGTAACCAAAGATCCCAGCTGGCTGAAAAGTAATGAAATAAGCCACGTTTTCCCTGCAGCCACGGGCTGCTGATATTGTTCCATTCTTTTTTTCAATGTTTCTAAACATCCCTGGAGAAATAAAGTTGAGCCACAATTGCAGAAGGAAATCGCAGATCCACTGCGAGCTCCGTAAGCCAAACTTGTGTAGATCAAGTCCACTGACATGGGAAGTGGTCCACAATGAGCCCTGGCATCTGGGACATGGCTTCTTCCCCACTTTGTCTTGGTTCTAACTGTGCTGTTGAGACAGTGCCCTGAACACTCTCGGTTCAGATCCCCACTCTGCCAACTACGAGCTGTGTGACCCCCGGGTAAGTTCCTTAGCATCTCTGTGCCTAGCTGCCTTACCTGTCAAAGGGCCCACACCTCACTGTGATGTTGAGATGAATGCAAGAAGTAACTCACAGAAAGCATTCAGAAGTTGTTTTTTAAAAAGAATATTCAACAACGGTCAACTACGTTATTATTTTAAAAAGGTTTCCCTCCTTTAACAGCAACTGCATGATCGAAGGACCCATAGATATGAAGGATCCTGGAGGAAGCAAAACTCAGTATGGTTCTTCACTGGACTGTTTCACAAAGTCAGCAGTCTTCACCGTAACATGCACTGTGCGTCTTCAAAAAAGGATGGGGCACACAGTGATTTCCAAACGTATGTGACCTCTTCCCCCAGGAGCATGACTTAGGGTCAGCGTTCTTCGGGCCACACTTCAAGCTACATGGGCTCAGGGCAGGGAAAGGCAGTGAGGCTGCGGCACCCACCCAGCAGCGGGTTTTTGTTGGCTGACAACTGGGGAAGCCACAGTGGGGATGTTCAGAAGGTGGCAGGCCTTGGCCAGGATGCTTTGTGTTTTCACTAATGACGTGACCGATGGGCTAAAATACTTGTATACTTTACACCTGCTCAAGCTGCTGGTCACCCATGATGGCCTAGAATCACAGGAAGAAGGGGATGAGAATTTTAAAGGGCTCTGCCACTACCAGTGGAGCCAAAGCTATGGGTCAAAGTGAGCCCACCTCACCGTAAAGAGCACAAACAACGTCTACGACACAGTGAGGGGACAGGAGCGCTGAGTCACAGATGGCACAGGAAGAGATCAGAGGCTGCTAGTAAGTCACAAAGCGGAGAGGACTTTATGGGGAGACTGCTGTCTACAGCTGCTTGCCACTGGCGGATTCTCAAAATAGAGCTCAGTGTTTAGAATTTATAAGTAATCTTCTTACTTGAAGGCAGTGCCATCCAGGGCTTTATTAAAATATCAAGCCCAATTCTGGATTCCAGCTACAGAACAGGGGTGGACAACGTGAGAAGAAGCCGCAAGACAATACCTGAAATGACCATCCACAGGGCAAAATAGGGCCTCTGCAAAATGAATTCATTCCATCGGGCCAGTTAATCACACACAGAAATCTTTCCCTTTCTGGACTGAGAACCCACCTGGAGAAAGGGCCGGACCTTCCCTCACGCTCTCTAGCTCCAGAGGCTTGCCCTGTTACCGACAACACATGTGTTCAGCAGACGCAAGGTAAGTGGGTGTGGGGATGGATGAATGAAGGAGTGCGTGGAAGGAAACAGTAGCAACTATTAACAGAAAGTGCTAGAAAGGCAACACCTGTGTGAAATCAACAGATGGGAAGTGCTCTCTCAGTTGGTGGAGAGGGGTTCTATTTCTGAGATGGACAAGGGGAAACAGACTTTGGATGAAAAGCAGCTCAGAACCAGGTCACACACTAAATGGTTACAGGGGTCTGGTATGCAGGTGAGTCACGTGGCCCAGGTGGAGACAACAGGGAGTGGTGGGGACTGTGACAAAACCCCAGTGACCACATGCCCTCTCTCACGGTGCCACTGCTATTCAGCTCCCGGAAACTGATGTTATGGAAAAGTGGAGATCCGATGAGCCAGATCTTTCAAATTTTCAAGAGATATTTTTAAAAATGTGACTCAACTTGAATTTTTTTTTAGTTGAAGTACAGCAGACACAAATGTTATATTGGTCTCAGGTGTACAACATAGGTGACTCACCTAATTTTAAAATGCTATCAGGTACTTTATAGTTTAAAAAAATGCTGTGTGGGCCAAACAAAACAGATTGGTGGGCCAGATTCAGCCAGCAAGCAACAACCCTGAGATTGCTGTGCTCGGATGAGCCTTGCGACATTTTAATAGATGGTACAGATCACGCTTCTAAAAGGTAGTTCTTCCAGGAAAAGCAGAGCTGGGGTGGGAGCAGGGGGTGGTGTTTGGTGAGGTGAGAAGGCAGGAGGAGATGACCAGATCCTGAAAGTCCAAAATGCCAGAGGAATTCTGAAGGAATAATGTAAATGGGACATCCGTCATCATGATTCACAGTATTGGGGAAGAAAAGTGGACTATGTTTCTCAAACATCAAGATGCCACCTTTGTAACCCAGCTTTGTATTGATGACGCATTCTAAAGAATGCTTAGAAAGCCCTCAACATGTACCTGTGATTCTTTTCCCAAAGTTGTGATTTGGGTTTTCACCCATTAGTACTTAATTGAGGCAGACAGTCCCTGAAAGCTGAGAGTCTGCTGGCCTGACAAGAGGCCCCAGGGAATCATTTCTCTGATAAAATCGAACAGGGCACTTACCAAAGATGACAATCACTAGCAAGACGGGAAGGACAATCAGAAAATACCAAGTGGTAGGAACTGTTTCCTGCTCAACGTAGAGCTCCAAGTTTCCCAGTTTGACCTAATGGGACAGAATGTCAATAGACTCATTGAGTTCGGTGCCATATTTATGGACACACTTTTTCCTCCAGATCGTTTCCCCCAAGATACAAAAAGGTGACAAGCTAGGTGGGATATATGAATTCAAGTCCCACCTCAGATGGGTTGGCTGTGTGAACTTGAGCACATCGAGAACATTCACTGTGCCTCAGTTTCTAGATATGTCACTTGAGGAGCACTGGACTGCACCTGGAGATTTTAGAATTGAGTCCTCTTTGCCCTAGGGGTTTAACACAGCCATCCCATCCTTACCTTCCTCACCTCTAAAGTGGGATGTGGATAGTGACTCTTCAGAAAATTGTCTTGAAGACTAAATGCATCATGTGAGTGAGTGGGCTCAAGGCAGTCCTGGCCAAAACTCCCTAGTGGCTTCCCAGAGCTCAAAGCCAAGCCCTCACAATGGCTCACACGTTTTTTTTGTTTGTTTGTTTGTTTGTTTGTTTTAACTCCCCCCACCCAACCAAGATTTTATTTATTTATTTGAGAGAGACAGAGATCACAAGCAGGGAGAAGGGGTAGTGGCAGAAGCAGACTCCCCACTGAGCAGGGAGCCCAATGCAGGACTCAATCCCAGGACCCTGGGATCATGACTTGAGCTGAAGGCAGCTGTTAAAACAACTGAGCCACTCAGGTGCCCCGGCCCACCCGTTCCTAATGATCTGTTACCTCTCCCTACTCCCTCGGTCACTTCTTCAGCCTCCTTGAATACTCCCCCTTGCTCCCTCTGCCCTAGCCACACTGGCCTCCTTGTTGCTCCTCAAATGCACCAGACAGGCTCCTGCCTCAAGATCTTTGAAACCTGCAGGTCTAGAACTCTGTACCCCAGAGAGGCCCTGGCTCATTCCCTCTCCTCCTGGAGGTCCTTACTCAAATGTCAACTTCCCAGAGAGACCTTGGCTGCCCTCCCTGCACACCTGCAACACTGCCTGCCCCTGCTTCATGCTTCTCCGTAGCGATCACCACAACCTCACACATTTTTCATGTACATTCTTCGCTCCATGTCTCTTTAGGTAATCCCCACAAACGCAGAACTTGAGGGCTCTGTTTTCTTCTCCCCTGTGTTCCCATCACAGAAGAGGCACTCAGAGACCATTTCATGAATAGAGATAGCTAGCTTTGCTCTCCTCAGCTGGTGTGATCCATGGGGGCGCTTGTGAGTTCAGCTGTCATTACTGACGATTGTATTGATTATTGATTGTCATATTGATTATCAATTATCCTCTTTATCACACAGATGGACCACAGGAGGCTCAGCTAAGCCAAGTGACTTACCTAAGGCCATGCAATTATTAGCTGGCATAGCTGGGACATGACCACATATTTTGTGTGTGTGTGTCCTCTGGTCTGATGCTCTTTTTTCTTGACCTTTATTCAATATTTATGACTACAGATCATAAAGCATTTTGGGGGGTATAGACTGTGGAGAGCCTCATATGGCATGAACACCATAAAGAAAGACTTCTAATATGTTTCTGTTCCCCAGGGTCTCCCATCTTCATTGTGGGTCATAAATTTACCTGTGAGGGGCCCCTCAAAACATGTCGGGAGAACTGTGGCAAGCCTGACTCCACAAGGAGGAAGCAGCCCACGGGCCGGAGATCATCTGGTCTCCATCAGAATCGAAAGCTACTCTGAACGTTCTGGGTTTCCGCTAAGACATGTCATCGCTACATTTGGCAAAAGAACGACGGCTCATTCGTCCGCCGTGATCTGGAGATTCCGCTTGCAGGTGCTACCGTCTAAATGTTTGGCTAGAACAAAAGCTATCAAGGCTCGTTAGCATGATAGACAATGGTGCGTTCAATGCTTTGACATTCGAATAGGCACATGGATGGGTTCCGCCAGTTATTTTGGAAGAATTGTGAGTGCGCCTGCAATAGCAGCTTTGTTTATCTGCTATTTAAAGCAAAGAGCTAGAGATCTGTGACAGACGCCATTCTGGCTCCCGTGTTGCCAAGCAAGTGCCCTCAAATAAGGTATAATCAATAGGCAGGACCATCCAGTGACTTACACGAACTTTCTTGGACGAGGTGTCAATGCTGTTTGCGTTACTGATGCCTTTGATTTTGCAAAGGATGATGGTGAGATCTTGATTTCTCGTAATGTTTTCAAAACTGCAATTTAATTGCTCATTTTCCCCATGGAAGAGGGTGATTTCAATGTCTGTCTTGGAGATGTTGAACTCGTCATTTTCTTTCTGTGAAGAACAAAGAGGAGAAGAAGAAATCAGGGCACCCAAGGGAACCCACAGACCCAAGCACACCTTGCCCGTCGAGGTGGAGAGCGCGTCCCACCTGAAGGAAGCGAGAAACATACTTGAATTTTCACTTCCAGCTCTGTGTCCCCCTCGGGTTCGACCCGACACCCCGTGAACCTGGGGTCCTCAAGATACTGCAGGCTCCCGCAGTCCAAGAAGGTCTCCTGGACTCTCAGCTTCACAGTGACGTTCGTACGCGCTTTTGAACTCTTTAAACTGGGGGCTAAAAACCTGCAGGAATTTGTCATACAATATTCAGAGACCTGAGGGAGGAGAAAAGAGTGTTTTTAACAACTTCATTCCTGGGGCGCCTGGGTGGCTCAGTCGTTAAGCAGCTGCCTTTGGCTCAGGTGATGATCCCAAGGTCCTGGGATCAAGCCCTGGGCTCCCTGCTTGACAGGAAGCCTGCTTCTCCCTCTCCTACTCCCCCTGCTTGTGTTCGCTCTCTCATGGTCTCTGTCAAATAAATAAATAAAACCTTTAAAAACAAATAAAAACAAGCAAACAAAAAACGATTAAAAAAGCAACAAAAATCAACTTCATTCCTGAGCCCCAACCCTGCATAGGAGGAGCGAGGTGACCCGGGCAACTGAACTTCTCTGTGCTTCTAATTTCTCATCTGCAAAATGGGGAGACTGATACTACCCTCCCTTTACAGGGCTGAATGAACCTGAAATCAAATTAAATGCCATGAGGGCTCATTCAACTAAACGGGAGTGAAATTACATGGGATTACATGTGCAGAAATGCTTCAAATCATGCCGGGCACACAGTCAGCACTCCACAGATGCTAGCTGCTGTCCCTGCAAATGCTCTTAGCGATTGCTCCCAGGGGTCATGCAATGGAGAAAGGGGTGCAGACAGAAGGAGCTGAGACAAAGAGGGACGCTTGGCACCAAAGGCTTTGCAGGATCTGTGTGTCCTGTGAGTCCTTGAGGTGGGTTGGGAAATGCAGGCAGGGATGGGACCGTCCCCCAGGGAGGCCACGGTGACCTGCCCACTGCTGGCCACGTCCCTCCTCATCCAGGGAATGTCTGTGGCGCTTAGCAGAAGTCACTGACCCCAAGTGAGGAAAAGGTTTTGCAGGCCTAACAGGAATCAGGGAAACAAAAGCAAAAGGGACAAATGTGGCCCCATGAAAATGCAGAGCATGAAGGCTGGAAAGAACACAAAGTGTGGTCTGTTTTACAGGTTTGTTTACAAAAAATGCCAATACTGTCATTTTTAGGAAGGTAGAGATATGGGCACAGAAAGCCCCTGGAAAAGAGGAGGTTGACAAAGGTCTTGAAGAAGAACCATAAGGGCTCCTGGCTGGCTCAGTCTGCAGGCTGTGCGACTTGACCATGGGGCTGGGAGTTTGAGCCCCATGTTGGGTATGGATGCTTGAAGATAAAATCTCGAAACAAAACAAAACAAAACAACCCAAAAACAAAAACAAAAACAAAACAAAAGAAAGCAATTAGACTTGTGAAAAAAATCTCAGGTGGGAGTTTACCTGTTTTTTACTTTCTACTATCAGAGATGAAAAGAGAGGGAGGGGGAGAGCACCTGTGTGGCTCAGCTGGTTAAGTGTCTGACTTGATTTCAGCTCGGGTCATGATCTCGGGATTGTGGGATTGGGCTCCACATTTAGCATGGCATCTTCTTTGGACTCTCTCTCTCTCCCTCTCCCTCTGCCTTGTACCCCCATGTGCTCTCTCAATCTCTCTCTCTAAAATTAAAAAAAAAAAAAATCTTAAAAAAAAAAAAGAAGAAAGAAAAAGAAAAGAGAGGGTAGGGAAAAGGCCATGGGTGGGAAGATCTGACACAAAGGGCTAAGACAGGCAACACCTCCTTCCTCCTGAACACCTCTCTAACCCTGGATCTCTCATGCACATTTCTGGTGATGTGAAGAACCAAAAACTGGTGTGTGTTCACATAGAGAAGACATGGCCTAGGACCAGATAGGAGGTGAGGCCAGGAACTGGCTCTGGCTGTGTCAGTGGGAGGATGCATGTATGATGAGGCTGTAAAGATGACTCAGGAAGGCCGTCTGTGCCTAGGCCCCAAGCCACACGGGTCCGAAGCACGGCCACGTATGTGGCCACGGGCACACCTGCCCGCTCTGGCAGGAAGTGGTCAGGTGGGGCCCAGAGAGGCTGCTTCTCTCACATCTCTTGTTAAGGAAGGAGAGAAAGGAGAAGAGAGAATGGGGAGAGCATTCAAGAAGAGGGTCGGAGTGCCCTCAGAGGCCCAACCTGTATCTGAAATGCATCATTTTGTGGGACGAGGCCCTTCTGTGCCTCCTGTTGGTGCTAATGAGTGGACAAGGGCTGGAAACCAGACCCCCGTGTGGGGAAAATGCCAGGTAAGAGGAGGCCAGGTCAGAAGGAAAGGGACGAGTCCATGGCAAGATTTCGGGGACTTGGGCAGGTCACTTGGCCTCAGAACCTCAGCTCTGTCCACACAATGGGAACGCCGTCACACGCTCACCCCTCACAGGCATTTTCACACTTATTGCTAAACATTGTCCCATTAAAGTGCCTCTCTACAAAGCCACATGGCGACAATGGTAGACCTAGTCATACCAAGCTCATTCTCTCTCCTCTGTGCCACAACGGGAAATACTGCACCGCAAGGACAAGGTCTTATTATTGCCCTTCGAGCCCAGATGCTGCATATCCCCCAACAGGTAAAAGCTTGTAAAGGCACAGAAATAAACGATACTCCCCAAGAGACGGTAGTGTGATGAAAACAAAATCATCCTTGAAAATTACTATTATTACAAGGTAGCTGAAGACTTACATTTATGTTTCCTTTCAACTCGTGTGAAATGATTAAGTTGTCAATTACGTCAAAATTTCTGCCCACGATGGTTATATTTTGACCACCACTGCAAAGAAAAAAGCAACAAGAGGAGTTTCATAGTAAACAGGCAGGCATTTTGCCTTTATGAACAAAGCTATCACTTTATTCACACTTAATATAAAACTCAGTTATGTTTGAGAGCCAAGTAATACATTTTAATTTCAAATGCAGGACAATTCTATAACTCTTTTAATGATACTGGCCACAAACGTATAGTTTTTAAGATACATAAATATAAAAATTCAGGTCAGATCCAGCGTTAATTCTAGGAAAATGCCCAAATTCTTTTACAGAATTTGGAGCCTTGCTGTGTCACATTGCCACATATAATCAGATCATTGGCTATACCCTGAAAAGGTTTCACTAAACAGAATTTTGTTTGATTGCTGTTTAATCTATATTAAGATACTTCAATCTAACAATTTTCAAAATCAAACTCCCAACCTACCAATTATACTTTATTTAGGGAGATAGGGAACATTTTGGACAAGGTAAAATTATAAATGACATTAAAACTATAAATTCCCATTTGGTAGGCCATATAAATAACAGCTCCATTCTCTCCAAAACCAAGCCAAATGATTTCACATATTCTCAGCACATAATCGCACAGAAGCCAAGTGGTCATTAGATGTAAAATAAACAGCTGTCCCCAGCTCTGGCTGCCCTCATCTACCCCCCCTCCCCATTCATGTAGGTCATTCCAGGGGACAGGAGCCTGGGAATGTCAGCTCTGTGCACCAGCCGGGCCCAGGGTGACAAGACCTCGAGGTGAGCATGAGGAGGCCAGTTTGTGTAGGGCAGAAGGAAGACATGAGGCTCTGACCCAGTCACAAGGTGGGGGGAAAGACTGAGTTGGCCTCATGCCAGCCAGTCGCTGTTCCTAGAAATTGGAGCTGAGCCAACTAAGAGCCACATCCTGGCCCGGGTATAACTCAGGGTCTGGGCTCAGAATAGTACAGGTGACTGGACACTAAGAAGCTAATCAAATCACTATGCTGTGCACCTGAAACTCTTGTAATATCATATGTCGATGATACTTCAATTAAAAAGATAATAAAGGAGCCTCTTATTTGATGGCAAAGCAGAATGCTGGTGGTTTGGCGCACAGCAGCCTGGGCCAGACTGCCTGGGAGGCCAGGCAAGTCGTTGGAATGCTCTATGCTTCAGTTTCCTCTTCTGCTAAAGGGGCTATTACTTTTGTGACGATAAACTGAGTTAATAGATGAAACACACACGGCATGTGGGGAGTGTCATGTCACTGTTTACGCTTATTTGTAGGAAGATTTAGACCCCAGCGGAGGTGGTTCAATGCCAGAGGCTTGGTTCGAAGAGCTCATTTTTGTCTCATACCACTATTCGGGGCAGAATGGATGAAGTCCCAAGCCCCCGCCCCTTGTATTTGGAGACAGAGTCTTTAAAGATTAAATGAGGTCATTGGTGTGGGCCCTAATCCAGTAATATGACTGGAGTCCTTATAAAAAGAGGAGGGTAGGACACAGACAGTCATAGAGGGAAGACCATACGAAGTCACAGGGAAGAGACCATTTACCTACAAGCCAAGAAAAGAAACCAAACCTGACATCCACCTCTGACTTAATCTTAAATATGACACTGGATTAGAAGTGTTTTTCTCCTGTTTCTTTTTTTCTTTTTTCTTTAAAAAAAAAAAAAAACAAAGGTTCATCTCCATTTTCATCTAGACAGTACTTTGAAAATCAGCTTCATGCTGTGTTAGGTGAAATCTCTTATTACGAAAATATCTTTAGGGTTATATTCCAAAATCTGAATGTGAACTTAAATTCAACTAGACAATTTTTTTTTAATATATTGGAAGAGTTTATTTTGGAATGTCAATCTCTCTCTTAGGGAGGATCTTTGAAGTACAGATACTGCTTTTCATTTAGGTAGCTCCCAATATTTCCTTGAATTATTCAAAACAGCTTACTCGAAAGGTTATAAAATGAAAGATGTAAGAGAGAAGCTTTGTGTCATGGGCAGGAGTGAGATGTCATGTATTTGTATCAGAAATGCAGGCTAAGCGTAGGTACTGCAATGGAACGAACATTTTAAACGGTGAAAGACATACAATCTGAAGAGAAACCACAGTATGAACATACAATTTAGCTGTGAGCTTCCTGGCAGCCACAGCTCAGAGGAAAGCAGGACACGCTCGCAGTTTTGACGGGGACAACTGCCAGTCGGGGGGC
>PISX010026528.1:0-24229 GCA_004024625.1 Mellivora capensis | reverse complement strand
AAAAGATGTTTTATTTATTTATTTGAGAAAGAGAACACAGAGGGAGAAGAAGAAGCGGACTCTGTGCTGAGCAGAGGTCATGACCTGAGCCCAAGGCAGATATCTGCTTAACTGACAGAGCCACCCAGGTGCCCCAGGACTCATTATTCTTATTTAAAAGAGACCACACATGGGGCGCCTGGGTGGCTCAGTGGGTTAAAGCCTCTGCCTTCGGCTCAGGTCATGATCCCAGAGTCCTGGGATGGAGCTCTGCATCGGGCTCTCTGCTCAGTGGGGAGCCTGCTTCTACCTCTCTCTCTGCCTGCTTGTGATCTCTATCTGTCAAATAAATAAATAAAATCTTTAAAAAAAAATAAGTAAAAGAGACCACACACACATGTGACCTAAAGGGACTGTTTCAATAATTCTCTTATTTTTTTATTTTTTAAAGATTTTATTTATTTATTTATTTGACAGAGAGATCGCAAGTAGGCAAAGAGGCAGGCAGAGAAAGGGAGGGAAGCAGGCTCCTTGCTGAGCAGAGAGCCCGATGCGGGGCTCGATCCCAGGACCCTGAGATCATGACCTGAGCTGAAGGCAGAGGCTTAACCCACTGAGCTACCCAGGCACCCCTCAATAATCCTTCTAGACCAAGCTTTCCTTTGAACTGGGTCTGTTCTGTGATTGTGGTCTCAGGAGTAGGCCAGATTTGGTTGAGACAAAACAAATAAATCATTTTTCTCTGTTTATCTGAATCCGAGAGTTAACCTCCAAGCCAAGCATCTGCCGAGATTACTTTCCCCTTGGCAGAATCCTTCAGGACGCCTTTGGCTAAATAACCTCCAGACCTAACTGTTCTTTTCTCTTTGCCATCACTGCACTTTGTATGTATATAGATTTCACTAGCACATGGCTTATGCCTCCCAGGCCTGCCTCCCTTACTAGACTGCTCATCTTGAGGGCAAGTACTATGCCTGATCTATGTTAATCTTAGCCTAGAACCTTCACCCTGGGCCTAGCACAGGACCCATCACTTCCTAGGCAGTAAGTGTTGGCTGAATTGCACTGAGTTCTTAAAGATGGTGGATTTCAGGAGTGATGTTTTAGATCATTGGGATCTTCCCCCCAAATCATATACACAAACGAACTGGCATTTAGAAGAAATAGCTTCTTCTCACCTCCATTTCTTTCCCAGCATGACTGTTAATAAGTGTGTCAAAACTAATTCCTAAACTAGAATGAATTTGCGATGTTATCCCCAATGAAATCTATTTAAAGACTTTTGGAAATGGACTTTGGGTTTGTCTGATGTTTCCTAAAATTTTAATCTATGTCTTTCTCATCTATTTTCTTAAGAGACTCAAGTGAGGGAGTGGGGGTGGAGTGGGGGACCAAAACTCAGGTTTCTTGCTGGCAAGTCTCACTGGGTGCTTACTTACTCCAGAGAAAAGAAGTCTCCTTGTGCATACTTGACTCTTCTCCCCAAGGACAATGAAGACTTCCTGGATCACTTTACAGATTGTCAAATGTTAACTATGTGACATCTGGAAGATGGGACTCTATGGGTGATTTTAATTTTCTTCTCTGTATTTAGCAAATATTCTATAGTGAGTCTGCATGTGTTTGTAATCGGGGGGGAAATCCAACCTGCTATTTTTTTTTTTAAGATTTTATTTATTTATTTGACAGACAGAGATCACAAGTAGGAAGAGAGGCAGGCAGAGAGAGAGGGGGGAAGCAGGACCCCCGCTGAGCAGAGAGCCCGATGTGGGGCTTAATCCCAGGACCCTGGGATTATGACCCGAACTGAAGGCAGAGGCTTTAACCCACTGAGCCACCCAGGTGCCCCCAACTTGCTATTTTAAAAATATATCTTTTGGGGGACGCCTGGGTGTCTCAGTTGGTTAAGCAGTTGCCTTCGGCACAGGTCATGATTCCAGTGTCCTGGGATCGAGTCCCATATCGGGCTCCTTACTCGGCGGGAAGCCTGCTTCTCCCTCTGCCTCTGCCTGCCACTCTGTCTACCTGTGCTCACTCGCTCTCTCTCCCTCTCTGACAAATAAATAAATAAAATCTTTAAAAAAAATCTAAAAAAAAAATATATATATCTTTTGGGATGCCTGGGTGGCTCAGTTGGTTAAGCATCTGCCTTTGACTCAGGTCATAATCCTAGGGTCCTGGGATCGAGCCTGGATTCAGGCTTCCTGTTCAGCGGTGCTCTGCTTCTCCCTCTGTCCCTCTTCCCTGCTCCTGCTCTCTCTCTGACAAATAAATAAATCAAGTCTTAAAAAAATATATCTTGGGGGGCGCCTGGGTGGCTCAGTGGGTTAAAGCCTCTGCCTTCAGCTCAGGTCATGAACCCAGGGTCCTGGGATCGAGCCCCGCATCGGGCTCTCTGCCTAGCAGGGAGCCTGCTTCTCTCTCTGCCTGCCTGCCTCTGCCTACTTGTGATCTTTGTCTGTCAAATAAATAAGTAAAATCTAAACAAACAAACAACTTTTACTCCCAGAGTGAACTTCAGCTCTATGTGTAAAAAGTATGCTGAGGTGGGTGATGAGCCTCTTCTTTCCCTTAACCCAAGTCAGAAGGAAGTGGAGAAAAAATAGCCCTTAATACAAATATGACCAATATTCCTTGGACCCATTAAAAACAGCCTTAGGTACTGGGATTCTTGCTTCAGCCATATATTCTGCCTCCTCATTTATTTTAATTTATTTGAAGATTTCATTTATTCATAACAGAGAGAGGAAGAGAGAGAGAGAGAGTACACAAGCAGGGGAAGGGGCAGAGGAAGAGAGAGAAGCAGGCTTTTCAGTGAGCAGGGAGCCTCAAGGCAGGGCTCTATCCCCAGATTCTGGGATCAGGACCTTAGCCGAAGGCAGATGCTTAACCAACTGAGCTACTTGGGTGCCCCTATTTTTTATTTTTTAATTTTTAAAAATTTTTATTTATTTTTAAAATTTTTATTATTTATATTAGTCACCATAAAATACACCATTAGTTTGTGGTTTTTTTAAAAGATTTTATTTATTTATTTGACAGAGAGAGATCACAAGTAGGCAGAGAGACAGGCAGAGAGAGGAGGAAGCAGGCTCCCCACCGAGCAGAGAGCCCAATGCAGGGCTTGATCCCAGGACCCGGAGATCATGACCTAAGCCAAAGGCAGAGGCTTTAACCCACTGAGCCACCTAGGCACCGCACCATTAGTTTTTGATGTAGTGTTCCAAGATTCATTGTTTATGTACAACACCCAGTGCTTCACCCACTACCAGGTTCACCCATCCCCCAAACCCCCTTCTTTTTTATTTTTTTAAAGTAAGATCTAGGCCTAAAGTGGGGCTCAAATCCAGGACCCTGAGATTAAGAGCTGAATGCTCCACTAACTGAGCCAGCCAGGCACCCCAGCTTCCTCATTTTATCTATTTATTTTTTAAAAGATTTTATTTATTTATTTGACAGACAGAGATCACAAGTAGGCAGAGAGGCAGGCAGAGAGAGAGAGAGGAGGAAGCAGACTCCCTGCCAAGCAGAGAGCCCTTTTCGGGACTCGATCCCAGAACCCTGGGATCATTACCTGAGCCGAAGGCAGAAGCTTAACCCACTGAGCCACCCAGGCGCCCGCTTCCTCATTTTAGAGGTAATTTCTGCTAGTCCAGAGTTCCAAGTAGGGGGTGTTGAATGGAATAGCCCTTGCCTGGAGACCTTCTTGCAACTACAACCTGGACAGATTTATCCATCTTATGCTGACACCTTAAAAAGGACTTCGAAGGAAAAACTGAGGGCTGAGAAAAGTCCTCTGGAACTTTTCAAGAACTCTGAATTCCACAGCAAGACTGTCTCCTCAAGGACTTTCTGGTTTGTGATCTAGTTTGTGATTATTTGTCATTTTGCACTGCCATAGGTGGAAGGCCTTGGGAACTAGGAGCTTTCTTTTCTTTTCCTCTTTCAGAGATGCTCTCTCCACCTATGGGAAAATATAGTTTGTGAAAGCAGAGAAACTGATTCACTTAGAAATAACCATAAAAGTTCGAGAAGGCTAGACAAACAACAGGACTAGTAATTTCAGTCTTCCAGTAATTATAGTTATTGTGCTTAGGAAGAAACACCTCCCTTCCTGCCTCCATCAACTCCTCCCCTCTGCTGCCCCCATTAGTGTCCTCACTATTTTTGTAAGGCCAAATAATCTCTTAAAATGGAATTTCCTTCCTTTTTGGAATCAAGAATAAACATTTACTCTAAAGTCCATAACATGACCTGTTTTCCTGAACGACTCTTAGTCTTTAACAATAATCGCAGCCCTCGTGGGTGCTGGAAATTTACCCAGGCGGTCAAGTATAGGAGGTAGGATTACTGTCTACGCAATTAAGAGTTGACTAATGGGACTAAATTTTTTTTTAAGATTTTATTTATTTATTTGATGGGCAGCGATCACAAATAGGCAGAGAGGCAGGCAGTGAGGGGGAAGCTGGCTCCCTGCTGAGCACTGAGCCCGATGCAGTGCTTGATTCCAGGACCCTGAGATCATGACCCCAGTCAAAGGCAGAGGCTTAACCCACTGAACCACCCAGGCACCCCTAACGGGACTAAATCTTAAGGCCTTCTCTCCTTTCACTCCCACCTACAAACAAGAATCATAGGGTTTTATTTTATGTCACTTTATTTTATTATTATTTTTTCCCCTCCCTGAGAATGATAGGATTTTACAGTTGCAAGAGGGGTGCCTGGGTGGCTCAGTCGGTTGACCATCCAACTCTTGATTTCAGCTCAGGTCTTGATCTCAGGGTTGTGAGTTCAAGCCCTATGTTGGGTTCCATACAGGGTGTGGAGCCCGCTTAAATTAAAAAAAAAATAGGTGTTTGGGTGGCTGAGTTGGTTAAGCATCTGCCTTCAGCTGGGGTCATGATCCCAGGGTCCTGGGATCCAGCCCTGGTTTGGGCACCTTGCTCAGTGGAGAGCCTACTTCTCCCTCTCCTGGCCACACCCCCCCACCCCCTGCCCATGTGCTTGCGCGAGCTCTCTCTCTCTCTCTCTCTCAAATAAATAAATAAAATATTTTTCTTTCCACTTTATCACATGGTTGTATGCTTCTATTGAGTTTACTATAAAGTCATTGTAACCATAAATTTTTATTTAACAGCTTTACTGAAATATAATTCACATACAACACAATTCAAATTTTTAAAATATACAATTCAATGGCTTTTGAAGATTTTTAAAAAATTTATTATTTGAGAAAGAGAGAGCAAGTGAGCAAGCAGGAGCGAGAGGAGGGGCAGAGAGAGAGGGAGAAGCTGACTCCTGATGAGTGGGGAGCCCCACACCAGCCTTGATCCCAGGATCCCAGGACCCCAGGATTCCTGAGCCACTCAGGGATCCCCCTCAACGACTTTTAGTATATTCTGAGTAATGTAACTATCAACAAATAAATTTTAGAACATTTTCATTACCCCCAAAAGAAACCTCATACTCATTAGCATCATTCATTTTCCCTTATTACCCCAGCCAGCTCAAGGCAACCACTGGTCTTTCTTTTTTTTTTTTTTTTTTAAATTTATTTGAGGGGGAGAAGGGCAGAGGGAGAGGGAGAAAACCTCCCACAGACTCCCTACTGAGCACAGATCTGGACCCAGGGACTGATCCCACAGCTAGGAGATAATTACTTGAGCCAAAATCAAGAGTCAGGTGCTTAACCGACTGAGCCACCCAGGTGCCCCAGCCACTGTTCTTTCATATATGGTCCTTTGTGACCAGTTTCTTTTACTTAGCATAGTATTTTCAAGGTCTATCTATATTGTAAAATGCACTTCATTTCTGCTTATTATTGAATGCTAAATATTCCAAGATAGGCATATATCATATTTTATTCATCTATTCAACATTTGAGGGATATTTGGCTGGATTTTATTTTTTATTTTTTTTTATAAAGCTTTTATTTATTTATTTGACAGACAGAGATCACAAGTAGGCAGAGAGAGAGAGAGGGGGAAGCAGGCTCCCTGCTGAGCAGAGAGCCTGATGTAGGGCTCGATTCCAGGACCCTGGGATCATGACCTAAGCCGAAGGCAGAGGCTTTAACCCACTGAGCCACCCAGGTGCCCCTGGCTGGATTTTATTTTAAACAAATATGACCTCTGAGAGCTAGCAGAAGCTTAAAATCAAGACATAAATATATATTTCATGTCTTTCTATATCGAATTTATACCTAAAGAAGCATTCGTCTCCCTCTGCCTGCTGCTCCCCATTTGTGCTCTCTTATACTCTCTCTCTTTTTTTAAAAGATTTTATTTATTTGACAGACAGAGATCACAAGTAGGCAGAGAGGCAGGCAGATAGAGAGGGGAAAGCAGGCTCTCTGCTGAGCAGAGAGCCCAATGTGGGGCTCAATCCCAGGACTCTGGGATCATGACCTGAGCCGAAAGCAGAGGCTTTTACCCACGGAGCCACCCAGGCGCCCCATCTCTCTCTCTTTTTGACAAATAAATAAAATCTTAAAGAAAAGGTAATCTGTGCCCAGCATGGGTCTGGAACCAGAGATCAAGAGCCTCATGCTCTACTGACTAAGCCAGCCAGGCACCCCTCCCTTAAATTTGTTGATGTGTATGATAATATTGTGCAAAGACAAAATGCAGCCTTACCCTAGGTTCTCCTACTCGTCTGACTTCCGGGGAGGGGGTGCGGAATCTATATCTCTATCTTTATTTATATCTATATCTATATGTCTAAATGACAGCCCCCAGGAAGGAAAGAACGAAAAGTCTAGAGCAAGAGTCTTGACCCAGACATATACACAAACAATATAAGGGTGGGTATGCAGTGAGGTGAGAAAGAGGGACAGTACAGACCGTTGTAAGTCTTAATATTTTCATTTTTGTCCTTCCGAGTTTATAGGTTGGCCTATGTCCAACGTCCATACTGTTTTTGTGGGTCTCCAGGTGGGTCCAGATTGGAAGGCTTTGGGAGACTCATTCATACTCGGTAGAAAAAACTCGAACTTGTAAACAAGTCAAGGGTGTCTGATCCTGGGAGTGGCGGACTCCCTCACTAAACCTACCTTTATCAGAGTCCTGCCTGCCCTTCCCTGTTCTTTGAAGAGACCGGCCTCAATACGACTGAGTCACCTGCCTCCCAGAGAGGATCTTTGGGAGTGTCTCCCGTCCCATCTACAGAGGTTAAAGAAGACCGGAAAGTGATCCTTGACTCAGCCCGCCGGAGGCTTGGGTGTTGTGTCATTCCCCACACGTGATGCTCTCCCAGGCTGCGGAGACCTCACGTATCATGGGAATTACTCACCCCAGAGACTCCACCCCTTTCCTCCTGTACTCCCCAACCACTCACTTCCCCGCTCCGCCCCTCCAGACTAGAGGAAATAGGGTGGCTGGAGCCCGGAAATGCCACCCTCCCAATCTGGACGGGAGAAGCACAGAAACTCAGTTTGGAAAAGTGCAAGATGTGGCTTTAGTTTTATCCTTCTCCAGAATGCTCTGCACTTCCTGTTTTAGGCTGTCCTTACTGTCCTTATCCCCAAACAGTTCTGTCGAGACCACCTTATCACTGAGGGAGACCTCGTCCTAGTTAACGTGGTGTTCCTTCTCCCTCTGTTTCCCACTTTTCTCTGAGCCCGAGATTCTTTTTTTTTTTTTTAAAGATTTTATTTATTTATTTGACAGAGACCACAAGTAGGCAGAGAGGCAGGCAGAGAGAGAGGAAGGGAAGCAGGCTCCCTGCCGAGCAGAGAGCCCGATGTGGGGCTCGATCCCAGGACCCTGGGATCATGACCTGAGCTGAAGGCAGAGGCTTTAACCCACTGAGCCACCCAGGTGCCCCTGAGCCCGAGATTCTTGTCCCAGATCAGCCTCCTTCCCGTTCTAGCTGCGTGACCTTGAGTGAACTACAACTTTTCTGGGCCTACTTTCCCTGTTCGTGAAACGGAGGCCAAACGTCTACCACACCACGCCTGTCGGGAGGAACAAATGAGAAAGCCCTTTGTGAGCTGAAAAAGGCAATAGAAATGTTAGCTATGTTAATTCGGGACGGCTAGTCACTCTTCCAGAACCCCTCCCTTTCCTTTGGGACCCGCCCTGCGAACCCCGCCGGGGGCTGACAGCTCTCGCCACCCTCCTCCAGCCGTCTTTCCCATTGGCGAAGGGGTCGGCCGCGCGGCGCCGAGTGTTGACGCCACGGCGCCCCCTCCGCCGGCGCAAGATGACGCATGGCCCCGCCCCCGGCCGCGCCTGGCCTCCCGCGGGGCCCCGCCCATCGGGCCGACGCGGCGCGGGTCCCGCCCCGTGGGTGACGTGTGGCGCGCGCGGCCCGGCCGCCCCGGCAGTTGGTGCAGCGGCCGTTGGGCTGAGTGCGCTCACCCCACCCCTCCCCTCCTCGGGCCCGGACCCCCCACCCCGCCGGGCGCAGCCCCAACCCCACACCAAGCCCCAGCCGGGCCCGTCCCGTGCGGGCCCGTGACACCCCCTCAGCCGGCGACGCCCCGGGCCGCCCGCCCGCCCGCCACCATGGAGCTGGAGGACGGTGTGGTGTACCAGGAGGAGCCCGGCGGCTCCGGGGCCGTGATGTCGGAGCGGGTGTCCGGCCTGGCTGGTTCCATCTACCGCGAGTTCGAGCGGCTCATCGGGCGCTACGACGAGGAGGTGGTCAAGGAGCTGATGCCACTGGTGGTGGCCGTGCTGGAGAACCTGGACTCGGTGTTCGCGCAGGACCAGGAGCACCAGGTGGAGCTGGAGCTGCTGCGGGACGACAACGAGCAGCTCATCACCCAGTACGAGCGGGAGAAGGCGCTGCGCAAGCACGCTGAGGAGGTGAGGGCCGGCGGGCGGAGAGGGCGGGGGCTGGGCCCGAGGGCGGGCGGGGGGCCGGGGATCGCGGCCCGGCCCGGGAGGGGGCGCGCCTGAGGCCGAAGCCCCCCGGACCGACCGGGCGGCCGTGAGGTCCCCGGGACCCCCGACCGGCGTCGGAAGTCGAGGCAGGCGGGTGAGTGTCCAGGAGAAGGGAGGAAGATGAGGAGGCAAGGCCCGGGGAGGAAGCCGCAGCTTGGCCTGAGGGCACCTGAGGTTGGCTGAGGGCGGAGATTGTAAGGGTGGCCGGTAGCCGGTGGTAGTTTAGGGAAGTTTCCGACCACCGTAGGATAGTCGGACGGCGGTTCAAACTTCTGCCATGGTGTGTGTGTGGTGGGGCATTTACACACTTCTGTCCTGGGTATGTAACTTCCGCTGGTTCCAGTACCTTTCCAGGGGGTTGCTGCTTTGGGAAGTTAGACATCTCCCTCTTTCGGTCAGTTTCTTGGTGACGTCTTAACCCTGTTGAGAAGGAGGTTTTATTTTATGTGGTTTTTTTTTTTGGTGTCTTGGTTGACACTTTGTCAACATTTAGATGTTGTATAGCAACACTCTGTTAGTAGAGCGTACAGTTTTATTTTGTTGATATCACACACCAAAGCGTTTCTCCGTGTCAGGTGGTCACCTTGGACAGTTCCCTTTAAAAACCCTCTGTTTATTTATGAAGAGGACTGGGGGCGGGGCGGGTTGGGGAGTGTAGGTGACTGTTGACAACCTTTTTCAGACTGAGTTTTACAGGTGCCCTTAACCCTAGGTAGCATCTTGGCAGTGACCTCGGTACCCTCACCTCGGGTCTGTGAACGTTTTGGAGGTCTGGAGTGCAAGTGATAGGCCTTGATTTCTTGAGGCAGTCGAGGATTAAAGCTTTCAGGCTGTGTTGGCATTATTTTTGTGGAAGTTATCTAAAGCAGGTGAAGTGTTCATCTTTGTTTTCTGAGCATCTAGCACACCTAGCTAAGTACATGGTGACTGAAGGAGCTAAATAACAAATCATTGAACCAGCGACATATTCTCTTTGAAAAATGCCAGAAAAAAGGTATTAGGATGTGAGATATGTTTAGCAGCTCATTTCCTAACCCTAAATAGTACTCCCATTTTAACTTTGTTTTGTCACTTATACCTTTGTACCGGGTCACATAGTTCTTTTTATTCTCTTTTTTAAGCTTGACTGTAGTGATGATTTTTAGTTCTGATTTTGTGATCCATTTGCCTCAAAGGAATGCCACTGCACTTGCCAAAGAAAATTGACTTTATTTCAAGAATATTTCCAAGTCTTCAGGGAGGGAGGGATTGAAAAAAAAAATCTAAGGATGGGATCGCAGTTTCCAGTGCTTTATTAGCACTGTTAGAGGTCATGTACTGCTTTTGAGATGGTATGCTGTGTCTTCATCCTCATACAGGCATTCACCAGTATGTCCATGCAGTAGGAAGAGACATATATACACAGGTGAGGAGCAGGCCCAGCATGACTATCACCTTGGATAAAAGAAGTGGTCCCTCCAGCTTTAAACCCCGGTAGGGCCATGTGAACATGGCAAAAGGCCAGGGTCACACGTGCCAAGAAAAATACCTGCTACAGGTTGCGGAACCAGAAAATAAAACTGACTAATTGCTAAGCGCCTGATTGGATATTAATTTCTTAAGTATATGACTCCTTAAATGACTTTTTTGTTCTTTTTTTTTTTTTTTTAAAGATTTTATTTATTTGACAGAGAGAGACACAGTGAGAGAGGGAATACAAGCAGGGGGAGTGGAAGAGGGAGAAGCAGGCTTCCCGCCGAGCAGAGAGCCTGATGCGGGGCTCCATCCCAGGACCCTGGGATCATGACCTGAGCCGAAGGCAGACGTGCCTAATGACTGAGCCACCCAGGCACCCCAGACTTTTTTGTTCTTTATACTTTTTCAGATATGTCTGTAAATTATGTATAATGAAATCTTTGGGCAAAGAGCCATGACCTGAGAATAGAGAACATTGATGAATGCTAGATGAGCCAATTCCCAGACCACAAACATAAAACTACCTTGTTAATCACTTTTTATGTAAGATGATAAATCAAGTTTTACCCAGTCTCCAGAAATTAAGTCTTTCTTAGGCCAATATGCACAAGTGAATTCTGTGTTTAATTTTCTGGGAGTGCTCCGATTGGGGCCTTTAATGTGGAGCCTAAGAGTCTGCTATTATAGCAAAAGTGCCTCAGGGTATTTACTGCAAAAGTACTTGAAAGCCTGGAAATTGTCCATCACCAGAAAGTGTAAAGTAAATTCTGAGCACCTTTGTGGAACTTGAGGAGGATATATAAATGGTGAGAATGTTTCAGGGGGTGTGAAATGCTATAATCTCTTACTTACAGGAATTCTTAGGAAGAAATTGGAATTTCATCTTTATTCTACTGATGTTACTTATCTTGAATATTTTACATTTTTCTTTGTTTTTATTTGAATTTTTGGTTTGAGTCTGCTATTTTCGTGTCTTTAAAAACAACCTGGGGTGCCTGGGTGGCTCAGTGGGTTAAAGCCTCTGCTTTCGGCTCGGGTCATGATCCCAGGGTCCTGGGATCGAGCCCCGCATCGGGCTCTCTGCTCTGCAGGGAGCCTGCTTCCTCCTCCTCTCTCTGCCTGCCTCTCTTGCCTACTTGTGATCTCTGTCTGTCAAATAAATAAATAAATAAAATCTTAAAAAAAAATAAAAACAACCTAAAGGAAGGCTGATTTTATTATTTATTTACTTACTAGTTTTTAAGATTTTACTTCCTTATTTGACATAGAGAGCGAACAAGTAGGTGGAGTGGCAGGCAGAGGCAGAGGGAAAAGCAGGCTCCCCGCTGAGCAGGAAGCACAATGTGGGGCATGATTCCTGATCCCCGGAGCCTGGGATCATGACCTGATGAAGGCAGCTGCTTAACCAACTGAGCCACCCAGGCGCTCGGGAAGACTGTTTTTGGTCGCTCAGTTGGATGATCGTCCACCTGTCTGCTCTATCCAGACTAAGCCCTGTGGACCTATGAATAATTTATTTGTAAATCAGTGGGTTTTTTTCCTCCAAGATTTTATTTAAATTCAAATTAGTTAACATAGGTGTAGTATGAGTTTCAGGAGAGTGGTTCTCCCCCACCAAGATTTTATTTTTAGGTAATCTCTATACTGGATACGGGGCTAAGAACTCAACCCTGAGATCAAGAGTTGCATGTTCTACTGACTGAGCCAGCCAGGCACACCTCAATCAGTGTTTTTTTTTTAAGATGTTATATATTTATTTGACAGAGGGAACATAAGCAGGAGCAGTGGGAGAGCGGAGGAGCAGGCTCCCTGCCATCCCAGGACCCCAGGATCTCGATCTTAGCCGAAGGCAGACACTTAATGACTGAGTCACCCAGGTGTGCGGTCAGTCAGTGATTTTTTAAAAATATAAGTCTGTCTATACAGTGATCTGGAGAGAGATGTTATTCTTGGGAAGGATATGTTTAGTGTTTTTGTTTTTTGTTTGTGCGAGTTCTGATTCTTTTACCACAACTTTTCTGATAAGTAGGCAAATGAGTTTAAGAACGCTGTTTTAAAAATTAAAAAAAAGTTTTTTTTAAAGATTTTATTTATTTATTTGATACAGAGAGATCACAAGTAGGCAGAAAGGCAGGCAGAGAGAGAAGGGGAAGCAGGCTCCCCGCTGAGCAGAGAGCCTGATGGAGGGCCCTGAGCAGAAGGCAAAGGCTTAACCCACTGAGCCACCCAGGCGCCCCTCACTTTTTCTTTTTTTTTTAAAGATTTTATTTATTCATTTGACAAAGAGAGATACAGCTAGAGAGGGAACACAAGCAGAAGGAGTGGGAGAGGGAGGAGTAGGCTTCCCACTTAGCAGGGAGCCTGATGTGGGGCTCAATCCCAAGACCCTAGGATCATGACCTGAGGCGAAGGCAGATGCTTAACTGACTGAGCTACCCAGGTGCCCCAAGAACACTTTTCTTAGGAATTTAGTTCCAAGTGATTCTGTGGGCTTTGTTTCCTATCACCATTATTTTCAAAAAGTGAGAGTTATTTAGCATGATTGAGTGGAGGGAAATTTCACTTAAAAATGAAGACATACCCTCTTGTGATTTTTGTGACTGCTTTTCTGTGTCTTCTTGCTTAAAAAAATTGGGGTGATTAAATACTGAAGTGAGAGATGTATTACTGAGAATTTTCAAATTAACTTTTCCCCAGTTAGTCAGCACTTAAAGCAGTAACAAAATTGATGCTTTATATGAAGACTTTAGTCAAATTGTTTTCTTTGGAAGGGTATGAACATGGAGTGATAAGATTGTGGGCAGGAAAGCAGGCTTTGATATTCAGTGTCCTTTTTATTAACGCATATTAAAATTTTATTTATAAATAAAGTCTATTAAAAATTCTTATTTTTATTTATTTATTTTAAAGATTTCATTTATTTATCTGACAGAGAGCGATCACAAGTAGGCAGAGAGGAAGGCAGAGAGAGGGGGAAGCAGGCTCCCCATAGAGCAGAAAGCCTGACACAGGGCTGGATCCCAGGACCCTGAGATCATGACCTGAGCCGAAGGCAGAGGCTTAACCCACTGAGCCACCCAGGTGCTCCTGTTTTTTTATTTTTTTAATTTATTTTTAATTTTTTAAAAGATTGTATTTATTTGACAGAGAGAGACAGCCAGAGAGGGAACACAAACGGGGAGTGGGAAAAGGAGAAGCAGGCTTCCTGCAGAGCAAGGAGGCTGTGGTGGGGCTTGATCCCAGGACCCTGGGATCATGACCTGAGCCGAGGGCAGATGCTTAACGACTGAGTCACCCAGGCGCCCCTAAAAATTTTTTTTAAAGATTTTATTGAGACGCCTGGGTGGCTCAGTGGGTTAAAGCCTCTGCCTTCGGCTCAGATCATGATCTCAGGGTCCTGGGATTGAGTCCCGCATCCGGCTCTCTGCTTGGCGGGGAGCCTGCTTCCTCCTCTCTCTCTGCCTGCCTCTCTGCCTACTTGTGGTCTCTGTCTGTCAAATAAATAAACAAAATCTTAAAAAAAAAAAAAGATTTTATTTATTTATTTGTCAGAGAGAGAGAGAGCAGGGGGAGTGGCAGGCAGAGGGAGAAGCAGGCTCCCTGATGATCAAGGAGCCTGATGTGGGGACTAGATCCCAAGACACTGGGATCATGACTTGAGCCAAAGGAAGATGCTTAACTGACTAAGCCACCCAGGTGTCCCCATAAAAAAAAAAAATAAAAAAAAATATATATATTTTAATTTTTTAAAAAATTTTAAAAAATTGTATTTATTTATTTGATAGAGATCACAAGTAGGCAGAGAGGCAGGCAGAGAGAGGGGGAACCAGGCTCCCCACTGAGCAGAGAGCCCAATATAGGGCTCGACCCCAGGACCCTGGGATCATGACCTGAGCCAAAGGCAGAGGCTTTAACCCATTGAGCCATCCAGGCGCCCCATAAAAAATATTTTAATCAAAAGTGTGGAAGAAGTTAATTTTAATTTGTTTGCAGTATAATTTACAATGACACTTAAGTTCATCTCTTTAGTAAACACTTAAAAAGGAAAATCTGATGTTTTTTCAATGAGTTCTGTGACTTTTTATCAAGTAAGAGGAGTGAAGTAATTTTGCATACCTAAAACTTAAATTTGTTGATGGTGACTGTTGAAGTTAGGGAGTTGAAAAACTGAAATTCCAAGTCTGCTTCAACTAAGTTTATTTTGTGTCTTTAGCACAGCTGTTATTTAAATTAGTATTGCCATGGTTCTTCAGGCTTTTACCCTTAATTCTGTCAACTCTAGAGTCTTTTGGAGTTTAACTTTTGCTCTTTTATTTCACTGGAGTAGTAGGAGAGAGTGGTGACATGTCAGTATAGGAGAACAGGTTGTTGTCTTTGGTGTCTTAATATTTGACATTTTACATGTTTGGATATACATGTTGTTAGTTTTCAAACTCCTTTTAAAAGGGAAGTCCTTCTGTGGTCCCTGTTAAGTGTTTTGTTTTTTAAAGATTTTTATTTATTTGTCAGGGAGAGAGAGAGATCACAAGTAGGCAGAGAGGCAGGCAGAGAAAGGGGGTGGAAGCAGGCTCCCTGCTGAGCAGAGAGCCCAGGGCTCAATCCCAGGACCCTGAGATCACGACCTGAGCCGAAGGCAGAGGCTTAACCCACTGACCCACCCAGGTGCCCCTTAAAAATACTTTTTTTTTTTAATGCTGTGCTTAGCACTCATAGAGAATACAGCTCTTACCTAAATAAATTACTATTAGGTTGAAATAAAATAAATCAACCCAGTTTAATAATATATGTAATGTATTCAGAAAACTGCTACTTATTTATTTATTTATTATTATTATAATTGTTTTTTAAAGATTTTATTTATTTATTTGTCAGAGAGGGAGAGAGAGCGAGCACAGGCAGACAGAGTGGCAGGCAGAGGCAGAGGGAGAAGCAGGCTCCCCGCCGAGCAAGGAGCCGGACGTGGGACTCGATCCCAGGATACTGGGATCATGACCTGAGCCGAAGGTAGCCGCTTAACCAACTGAGCCACCCAGGCGTCCCAGAAAACTGATACTTAAAAAAATATGTGTGTTGGGCACCTGGGTGGCTCAGTTGGTTAATCAGCAACTCTTGATTTCAGCTCAAGTTATAACTTCAAGGGTTGTGAAATCGAGCTCCAAGTAGGGCTCCATGCTCAGCATGAAGTCTGCTTGAGATTCTCTCTTCCTCTCCCTCTGTCTTTCCCCTCACTCAGTCTCTAAAATAAATAACTAAAAAAATCTTTTTTTTTAAAATTTATTTATTTATTTGTCGGAGAGAGAGGGAGAGAGAGAGCAAGCACAGGCAGCCAGAGGCAGAGGGAGAAGCAGGCTCCCTGCCGAGCAAGGAGCCCGATGTGGGACTCGATCCCAGGACGCTGGGATCATGACCTGAGCCAAAGGCAGCCGCTTAACCAACTGAGCCACCCAGGTGTCCCAATAACTAAAAAATCTTAAAAACATATGTGTGTAAGTTTATACATTTTGAAATCTTAGCCAATGATAATTTATGTGTTTTTTAGTAATCTTTATGCCCAGTGTGGGGCTAGAACTCAGGTTCCCAGGATCAGGAATGACATGCTCTTCCCATGAAGCCAGCCAGGTGCCCCTTAGCGATATTTAGTTAGTAGTTTGAAGCAAGAAAGTTTTATTCACTTAGGAATTGTAGTATCTAGTAGTTTGGCATAATAGCTGCCTCTAAAAATATTTGAACTGAACCACAGAAATTTACATATTAATCAATACAACAAGGAAGTTTCCAAATTGAGGATATAAAGTTATTAGGAACTTTCAAAAAAATTTTTTTAAATTAATAAATTTAGGGGCGCTTGGGTGGCTCAGTGGGTTGGGGCCTCTGCCTGGTCTGCCTTGTCCTGGGATCGAGCCCCACATTGGGCTCTGTGCTCAGCGGGGATCCTGCTTCCCCCTCTTTCTCTCTGCCTGCCTCTCTGTCTACTTGTGATCTCTGTCTGTCAAATAAATAAAATCTTTAAAAAAAATTTATTTATTTGAGTGGGGGAGTGTGTACGTGTACAGGGGGATGGGCGTCTATGGGATGAATAGGGAGGGAATCTCAAGCCGATGCCTCGGTGAGTGTGGAACCCATGAGGGGCTGGATCCCACAACCTTGAGATCATGACCTGAGTGGAAACCAAGAGTTAGTTGGATGCTTAATCAACTGAGCCACTCAGACGCTCCCTGTTTTTTTCTTTTTTAAATTAGTAAACTTTTCAGTAAATTCCTCCCGTCTAGCTTTTTATTAGGAAAATGTTCAAACATATATTGCACATTATATGTTCAAACATACAATGCACATTAAAAGTGCATTGATAATCTGTATATGCATCACTTAGATTCAGTAGTTGTATTGTGTGTATACATACGTACATACATGTACACGTACCCTCAACATTTATATACATACACATTTTTAAGTTGCTAAACCATGGCAAAGTAAATTGCAAATGTTATAACATTTCACCTTTTACTACTTAGAGTACTTATCTCTTAGAAAATGAGAGCATTCCCAGATACAGGCTGGCTCAGTCAGTGTGGACTGTGTGACTCATAATCTCGGGGTCATGAGTTCAAGCTGCACATAGGGTGTAGAGCCTACTTAAAAAAAAAATAGTAAAAAATTAAATTTTATTTAAAAAAAGAGCATTCTACCATGTAACCACAAAATTATTTACATTGAGAACATTTTTGTATTATTTAATATTCCATTTGAAATAATTTTTAAAGTTTTTTTTTAAATTTATTTGACACAGAGAGAACATGAGGGGGGAGGATCAAAGGGACAAGCAGACTCCCTGCTGAGCAGGGAGGGCTATGCCAGACTCCATTCTGGGACTCCAGGATCACGACCTGAGCCAAAGGCAGTTGGTTAACTGAGCCACCGAGGCACTCTGAATGAAGGGTACAGTATGTCGGTTACAAAGATAAGTTGTTCAGGGGCGCCTGGGTGGCTCAGTGGGTTAAAGCCTCTGCCTTTGGCTCAGGTCATGATCTCAGGGTCCTGGGATCGAGCCCCGCATCGGGCTCTCTGCTCAGCGGGGAGCCTGCTTCTTCCTTCTTTCTCTGCCTACTTGTGATCTATCTCTCTATCAAATAAATTAAAAATATTAAAAAAAAAGATAAGTTGTTCATATTTTTTTAAGGTTTTATTTATTTATTTGACACAGAGAAAGCGAGAAAGGGAACACAAGCAGGGGGGAGTGGGTGAAGGAGAAGAAGGCTTCCTGCCAAGCAGGGAGCCCGATGTGGGGCTCGATCCCAGGACCTTGGGATCATGCCCTGAGCAGAAGGCAGATGCTCAGTGCCTGAGCCACCCAGGCGCCCTAGATACTTCTGTATAAGGAATTTAAATCTGAGATTATAAAACTGCAAATTGGTTAAGATTTTTTATTTAAAATTACAACACAAAAATATGATGGATTATTTCTCTCCTTTGAAACTAGGATACAGAAATTGAGAAACTGATCCTTAAAAAGAGCTGGGAGGAAGCTCCCCTGATCTGGTTCTACTGTATCCTGGCTCCATAGGTAGCTAGAAAGATAAACAGACCCATAGATGATCAGAAAGAACAGATATTTATTGACCCAGACACTGTTGTAGGCTCTGGGAATATAACTACAAACAAAATAGACAAGGAAGGCAGCCTGTATTTATTTATTTGAGAGAGGAGAGAGAGCACGCACGTGCCCGAGCATGAACGAGAGCATGCAGGTTGGGATGGAGAGGAAGAGGGAAAGAATTCCAAGCTGACTCTGTGCTGAGTGCAGAGCCCAGCATGGGGCTCAGTATCATGACCCTAAGATCATGACCTGAGCTGAAAACAAGAGTCAGATACTTAGCCAACTCAGCTACCCAAGTGCCCTGCCATGAAGGAAATTAAAAAAGGTGATGTGATAAAGAGTAAAGAGACAGGCACTTTAGATGAGTACACACCTTTATAAAAGGGTAAGCTGTCCATGCAGGAAATAATTCATCTCATAAGAGTACTTCCTTACATCTGAAACTTTAAATGTATATAGTTAGAATTTTTCCTAATCATTATTCTTGAAAATTCATAAAAGTAAAGGAGCTCTCGTAAGTGCATTTCTTCTATTTCTTTCTCTTTCTTTCTTTTTTTTTTTTTTAAAGATTTTATTTATTTACTTGTGAGAGAGAGAGTGTGAGAGAGAGCACGAGAGGAGAGAGGGTCAGAGGGAGAAGCAGACTCCCCGCTGAGCAGGGAACCCAATGAGGGACTCGATCCTGGGACTCCAGGATCATGACCTGAGCTGAAGGCAGTCGTCCAACCAACTGAGCCACCCAGGTGCCCTAAAGTCCAGTCAGTTAACATACAGTGTTATATTCGTTTCAGGTGTACAACATAGTGATTCAACACTTCCATACAATACCTAGTGCTCATCACGACAAGTGCACTCTCTAGTCCCCCTCCCAGTCACCTCATTCTGGTAACCATCAGTTTGTTCCCTAGAGTTAAGAGTGTGAAGAAACATATTTTGGTTCTGTGACTTCGAACTCTCTTGATGTTCCCCTTTTTTCTTTTATTTTTTAAATTAATATATTAGAGAGCAAGAGCAAGTGCACATGCGTGCAAGGGGGGAGGGGCAGAGGAAGAGGGAGAGAAACTCAAGCAGACTCCCTGCTGAGTGCGGAGCCCCACTCCAGGCTCGATCCCAGGACCCTGAGATCACGACCTGAGCTGAACTCTAGTTGGCCGCTGAACTGACTGAGGTACCCAGGTGCTCCTCTTTCCTTTCTTTCTCTTTCTTTCTTTCTTTCTCTCTGTCTCTCTCCCTTCCTTCCTCCCTCCTTCCCTTCTCTTTTATTCTTTCTCTCTCTCTCTCTTTCTTTTTAAGCAGACTCTATACCCAACTTGGGGCTCCGACTCATGAACCCAAGAAATAGAGCTGCATGCTCCACCAACTGAGCCAGCCTGGCCCCCCCGTTTTTCCCTCTTTTGACCACTCTGGATTCCTCTTACTTTGTTAGCTTTGGCATTCCTTGGAGTTCTTTCTTTTTGAGGTCGCCTCTAGTTCTCAACTTGCACGTTGCCTAACTGGTATTATTCATTCCCATGGGGTCAATTACCATTTGTTGACCATTCCAAAATGTATATCTCATTCATTTCCTAGATGCTTATAGAGTGCCGACTGTGTACCTGGTATTGTGTCCACTGGGGACATAGTGGTGAGCAAAACACACGTGTTTTTTTCTTTCATGAAGCTGACAGCCTGTTAAGAACCTTAAGACCAGATCTCTCTTTGGAGTTTCAGATCCACATTACTCTTGTTTCTTGGACATGACTGTCTCCTGACATGTCCAAACCTGAATTTCTCTCGCAAGCTTGCTGCTCCTCTGTTCCCTGTCGTTGTAAGGGATACTACTGTCTGCTGGCCAGATAGCTCACCACCATCCTTATAGGATTTTACTTATTTATTTATTTATTTATTTGGGAGAGATTGAACACGAGCCGGGTGAGGGGCAGAGGGAGAAATAGACTCCCCGATGAGCAAGGAGCCCCATGAGGGCTTGGTCCTTGGACTGTGGTATTGTGACCTGAGCCAAAGGCTGAGAGTTAACCAAGCTGAGCCACCTAGGTGCCCCAATTCTTCTCTCTTCTTTTTTTATTTCTTCTCCTTTATCCCCATTGCTACTTTCTTTTGTTTCCAACTTTTAAATATTTCTCTTTATTCTTAAATGTCTGAAGTTCCTAAGATACAACACGTTGTGACCTGGCTGTTCCTTATCTTACCAGCCTCATCTTTTCCTTTTTGAGCCATATATTGAATACCTGGAGTTTATTTTTGTTTTACAAATAGTATTCTTTCTCTCTAGGGCTCTTTTTTTTCCCCTAAAGATTTATTTATTTATTTGACAGAGAGAGAGAGAGAGAGAGAGAGAGAGGGAACACAAGCAGGGTGTGTGGGAGAGGGAGAAGCAGACTTCCCACTGAGCGGGGAGCCTGAGTGGGGCTTGATGCCAGGACCCCGAGACATGACCTGAGCTGAAGGCATACGCTTATCAACTGAGCCACCCAGGTGCCCCAAAGATGCCTCTCTCTGCTTGGCTCTCTGTTTCTCTTCTGTTGCCTGGGTAACAGTATTCATCTTTCAGGTTTCAATTCTGGAACACCTTTTATGAACATCCAAGTGTGGATTGTGCCCATCTTTATTGTCCCACCACATACTCTTTCTTTCCCTGCCATAGCACTTTCAGTGTTTTAGCAAACTAACCTATGGCTTTAACTCCCCAATTAAACTACTAGGAGGGTGTAGGTATAGATACTTGTTAGTTGGTTGGAGGGATGGATGAAAATGCTAAAAGGTCAAATTGCTAAGCCTAACTATTTAAAGTTCTCTTTTGTGCATTCAAGTTATTTGTCCTTACCATTGGTGCCAAGTTATGCTAAAACTTCCAAAAAGTTCTTCAATAAGTCCTTTGACTTTTGTATGAAAGAAAAAAAAAGACTTTGAGGATAGTTATTGCAGATGCTTTACCCACGTTGTCGTATACATAGTAGATATTCTAAAACTACTTATGCATTTAAAGATTTTATTTATTTGACAGACAGAGATCACAAGTAGGCAGAGGCAGGCAGAGAGAGGAAGGGAAGCAGGCTCCCCACTGAGCAGAGAGCCCTATGGGGGGCTTGATCCCAGGACCCTGGGATCATGACCTGGGCCAAAGGCAGAGGCTTTAACCCACAGAGCCACCCAGGCACCCCTAAAACTACTTATATATTTAAATTGAAATATTAAGATCATATGCATTACTTCCTGGCATTTGCAAAGATTGGACTAGATGATCCTTTTTAATTTTTCAGAATTTATTTTTTGTTTATTTCTTTTTTGTATTGTTTATTTTGGGGGAGGAGCTAGGTGATTTTTAAAAGTCATATTAACACCATATATTCTGATTATTTTAAACTTTTTTTTTTTTTCAAAGATTTATTTATTTGACAGAGATCACAAGTAGGCAGAGAGGCAGGCAGAGAGAGTGGAGGAAGCAGGCTCGCCGCTGAGCAGAGAGCCCAATGTGGGGCTCGATCCCAGGACCCTGGGATCATGACCTGAGCCAAAGGCAGGGGGGGCTTTAACCCACTGAGCCACCCAGGCGTCCCTGATTATTTTAAACTTAATGTGGCTTTTTTTTTTTGTATTTTAATTAATTTTAGATTTGTTTGAGTTGCTCCTTGAGAAATAAGTTTGTCTGAATATAACTTCCACACAAATGAGGATTAAGTGCCCAAACTTAATTTTATTATTATTTTTTAAAAGATTTTATTTATTTATTTAACAGAGAGAGAGAGAGAGAGAGAGAGATCACAAGTAGGCAGGGGGGGAAGCAAGCTCCCTGCTGAGCAGAGAGCCCCATGCGGTGCTCGATCCCAGGACCCCGAGATCACAACCCCAGCCAAAGGCAGAGGCCCATCCCACTGAGCCACCCAGGCGCCCCTCCGAAACTTAATTTTAACTATTTGCTTAGAATCTTTTGATAGAAATTTCTTTTTTCCCCCTAAGGTTTTATTTATTTATTTATTTGAGAGAGAGAATGAATTAGCATGGGGAAGGGCAGAGGGAGGAATAAGCAGATTCCTGCTGAGCAGGGAGACTGATGTAGGGCTGGATTTCGGGACCCCAGAATCATGACCTGAGCCCAAAGCAGTCACTTAACCGACTGAACCACCCAGGTGCCCTAACATTTATTTTTGAAGAAAATTTCATTGTGAAGAACAGGGAAAATTTTCTTTTCTTTTTTTTTTTAAAGATTTTATTTATTTATTTGACAGAGAGATCACAAGTAGGCAGAGAGGCAGGCAGAGAGAGAGAGAGGAGGAAGCAGACTCCCCACCAACCAGGGAGCCCGATGCGGGACTCGATCCCAGGATCCTGAGATCATGACCTGAGCCGAAGGCAGAGGCTTAACCCACTGAGCCACCCAGGCACCCGAAAATTTTATTTCTTGAGCATTGAAACATATATTGGTTAAAAGCATCTACTAGATTATTAGGTAATTAAATTGTTAATTTCTATTATCAAATATTCAATTTGAATTTTCTTTCAGCTGCCTATTGCCCTAGACCTTTTTTGTTACTGCTACCTATTCAAAAACAAATACCTTTTAAAAAGTTAAACAGGTTGCACAGAAGTGTGGCATCAAATAAACAGGCTTTTGTAAAACCAGAAGGGTAACTTTTTAAAAAGGCTATTGTTTGTCTATGGTTCTACTATGAAAATAGTCTACTTGAACTTGTTTGATGTGATTTGGGAAATGTTTAACAGAAATTACCCCCTTATTTGTGGCTCTGTTCAGTTTTATTTATATTTATTCTTTCTTTAAAAAATACCTTTATGCTGGGATAGGAATTCATCCAGTAATTTACTCAGTGTTAACTACCTCCCAAGCTAGCTGAGGGCCAGGGAGTGAGCAAAGATTTCTGAAGAGCTAAAATGAATGTCTCAAAACTTTGTGTAATAAAGTTCATGATCTTGGCCTACTGAATAAACATTTAAAGGCAAAGCACTTATTCATAGTATCTTCATTTTATTTTATTTAGTTTAGTTTAGTTTTGAGAGAATGTGTGTGCCTGAGGAGCAGGGGAATAAGGAGAGAGAGCTGGGCATGGAGCCTGATATGGGGTTGATCTCAGGACCCTGAGATCATGACATGAGCTGAAACCAAGGGTTGAATGCTGGGGCACCAGGGTGGCTCCATTGCTTTGATTAAGTGTGTCATGCACAGGTCATGTCTTAGGGTCCTGGGATCGAGCCCCATGTTGGACTCCCTGTTGCAGGGACCCTGCTTCTACCTCTCCTCCCTGCTTGTGCTCTCTCTCTCTCTAGCTTTCTCTCTCTTCTCCCGCTATCTCTTTCTCTCTATGTCAAATAAATAAAATCTTAAAAAAAAGTCAGATGCCTAACCAACTGAGTCACCCAGGCACCCCTATAATAATCCGATTTTATTTGTTTATTTACTTACTTATTTACTTGTTATTTAAAAAAAAATGTTATTTATTTATTTGACACACCACAGAAAGAGAGCATAAGCTAGGGGCAGCAGGGAGAGAGGGAGAAGCAGGCTCCCCGCTGAGCAGGGATCACGATGCTGGACTTGGTCCCAGGATGCTGGAATCATGACCTGAGTTGAAGGCAGATGCTTAAATGACTAAGCCATCCAGGTTCCCCAATATCCTTACTTTATTTATTTATTTTTTTTTGAAAGTGGGCTTTTTTTTTTTTAAGATTTTATTTATTTATTTGAGAGAGAGGCAGTGAGAGAGAGCACGAGCGGGGAGATAGTCAGAGGGAGAAGCAGACTCCCGGTGGAGCTTGGAGCCCGATGTGGGACTCAATCACGGGACCCCGGGACCCCAGGATCATGACCTGAGCCGAAGGCAGTCATCCAACCAACTGAGCCACCCAGGCATCCCGAAAGTGGGCTTTTTTTTTTTTTTTTTTAAGATTTTATTTCTTTTTATTTGAGAGAGAGAGTGAGATTGAGTATGAGAGGGTAGAAGGTCAGAGGGAGAAGCAGACTCCCCATGGAGCTGGGAGCCCGGTGCGGAACTTGATCCTGGGACTCTGGGATCATGACCTGAGCCGAAAGCAGCCACTTAACCACCTGAGCCACCCAGGCATTCTTCTTCTTTGTTTTTGTTTTCAAAGATTTTTTATTTATTTGACAGGTGAAGATCACAAGTAGGCAGAGAAGCAAGCAGAGAGAGAGGAGGAAGCAGGCTCCCTGCTGAGCAGAGAGCCCGATGCGGGGCTGCATCCCAGGACCCTGTGATCATGACCTGAGCCGAAGGCAGAGGCTTTAACCCACTGAGCCACCCAGGCGCCCCTAGTATTCTTATTTTAAACTTTTTTTTTTTTT